>CAUYQV010115431.1:0-41996 GCA_963574575.1 Galagoides demidoff
CGGCTGCAACCAAAAAATAGCCCGGCATTGTGGCGGGTGCCGGTAGTCCCAGCTACTTGGGAGGCGGAGGCAGGAGACTCGCTTGAGCCCAGGAGTTGGAGGTTGCTATGAGCTGTGATGCCATGGCACTCTACCCAGGGGGATAGCTTGAGGCTCTGTCTCAAAAAAAAAAAAAAAAAAGCAAAAGATCTGCTGGATACACTGGTAGCAAATAAGCCTATGAAAAGATGCCCAGATCATATGTTACTACAAGAGGATTGCTAATTAAACCACTGGGATTCCCCCTACACACCAATCAGAATAGCCAAAACTGACAACACCCAGAGCTGATAAGGATGTGTATCCACAGGACCTCTCATTCACTGCTGGGGCGAATACAAAGGGCACAGCCACCCTGAGAGACACTGTAGCCGTTTATTACAAAGCTAAAAAAGTTGTACCACATAACCCAGCAATTACATTCTTTGATATTTACCCAAATAAGGTGAAAACTTATGTCCACATAAAAACCTGTAAATGGATGTTTACAGCAGCTTACTTTATAATTGCTAAAACTTGGAAGCAACCAATATGTCCTTCAATAGGTGAACGGATAAAGAAACTGTGGTATAACCATGCAATGAAGTATTATTCACCAATAAAAAGAAATGAGCTGTTAAGACACAAAAAGACAGGGAGGAACCTTAAATGCATACTGCTGAATGAAACAAGCAAATCTGAAAAGGCTACATAGTGCATGACTCAATTACATGACATTCAGGAAGAGACAAGACTATAAAGACAGTAAAAAGATCAGCAGTTGCCAGGGTTGGGGCTGGGGTTGGAAGGGAAAGATGAGAAGACAGAACATGGGATTTTCAGGGGAGAAAAGCTATTCTTTAAGATACTATATAATGGTAGGTGTATTTGTCAAAACCCATAGAACTGTGTAACACAGGCTGAACCCTAATATAAATTATAGGCTTTAACAAATGCATCTCATTAAGGCAAAATGGAAAACCAGAGTTGAGGCTTCCACCTACAGGGAGAGGGAGACTAAGGATGAGTGTGGGAGGGAAGGGATAAGTGAGTCTCTGCAACATAGGTGCCTGGGGTTCTAAAAACCATTTGAGTGCAGATGAACAGGCCATGGGCCCACTCAGAATAGCACAATGGAACAAAGATTCATGAATAAAGCTAAGGCCACGAAAGTAACTGTGCCTTCAGTAAAATAGAAATCAGTAACAAAGCAGATTATTCCAGGCAGCACCTGTGGCTCAAAAGAGTAGGGCACGGCCCCATATGCCAGAGGTGGTGGGTTCAAACCCAGCCCCAGCCAAAAACTGCAAAAAAAAAAAAAAAAAAAAGTAATAATAAAAAAGCAGATTATCCACAAGCACAGGAGAATAACAACAAAGTATGTCTCTGCTTGGGCTTGGGAGAGGGAGGAAGAAAAATACTCCTTTAAGAATCTGAAAACAGGCTCTGTGCCTGTAGTTCAAGTGACTAAGGTGCCAGCCACATAGACCAGAGCTGGCAGGATCAAATCCAGCCTGAGTCTGCCAAAGAACACTGACAACTACAATCAAGAAAGAGCAGGGCCTTGTGGCAGGCGCCTGTAGTCCCAGCTACTTGGGAGGCTGAGGCAAAAGAATCATTTAAGTCCAGGAGCTGGAGGTTGCTGTGAGCTGTGATGTCATATCACTCTACCCAGGGAAACAGCTTAAGACTCCATAAAGTGCGGGTAATTCAGTAAAGAAAGTAACATAAAAGTTAGTCCTTGACTAAGAAGACTCATGAGGTTCTTAGACTAAGAAAAAGCAAAATTGTTTTGGAAGGATACCACCCTCCTCCTTCCCAACTTGAGCCCCAAAGATTCTTACAGGGGGAAAAAAAAAAAAAAAAGATGAATTCAAAAATAAAATACAAATCTACCATGCATCAACATATTTAACAAACCAACAAAAAGCAAGATTAAATCCTCCAAAATGTGAAATTATAGAATAACTTGAAAGAAAATGTTTAGAAGTTATGTTAAAATAATCAAAGTTATAAAAGAAGTTAAAACTCTAGGAATAAGAAACTATGCAAAAAAGAATATACAGATTTAAAAAACAGAACTTCTAAAAATATAATTTATGAAAATGTAAAAAGCAATGAAATCTGCTATGGACGGAACTATGCCCCTCTAAAATGAATATGCTGAAGCCCTAACTTCCAATGTATAGCTTTGGGGAGAAAACTAAGTTTTGAGGGTGAGGTCCTGAGGGTGGGGCCCTTGTGATGGGGTTAGTGTCCTCATAAGAAGAGACACTGGACAGCATGCTGGCTCGCTCTCTGCCGTGTGAGCACACAACAAAAGGCAATCTCCACAATCCAGGAATAGAGTCCTCATGAGAATCCAGCCACACTGGAAACTTGATTTTTAACTTTTAGGCTCCAGAATTGTGAGAAAATAATTTGTCATTTAAACCACATACATAGTCTATGGTATTTTGATACAGTAGCCCTAGTTAAGATAAAATCCAACTGGCCAAATCTGAAATACTTTGAGCATCAAACTAAATGGCAGTGATGAATCACAACCTAACGAACAAAGTAAAAATCCATTAGTTCAAAAGTAAACAAATAAATAAACAGGGAAGGCCAGGGTGGCTTGTGCCTGTAATCCTAGCACTCCGGGAGGCCAATCACTTGAGCTCATGAGAGATACCCTGAACAGGAGCAAAACCCTGTTTCTACCAAAAACAGAAAAATTAGCCAGGCACAGTAGCACACACCTGTAGTCCCAGCTAATTCTGAAACTGAGGCAGGAGGATCACTTGCACCCAGGAGTTAGAGGTTGCTATGAGCTAGGCTGACACCACAGCACTGTAATCTGGGCAACAGATTGTCTCAAAGAAAAATAAAAAAAAAACAGGGAAGAAGTAGTTCTTCACAAAAGAATGTTAACCAATACATGTGGAATAAATTAATAGAGTAACAGAGTTAGACAATCACTATATTTTGCAACCATTATAAAGTAATAATTCAAGTATAAATCATCAAAAGATGCTAAAAAATGGGTATAAACTTGATGAAGAACAAGATATTATTATATAATATCAAAGTATGTCCCCACAATTTATTCATTAATTACAAAAGAGAATGATAATAACTGTATAGTGAAGAAATCTGGCAGATCTACATTAACCAAATAATCAAAGTTAACATCAATAATGGGGCAAATCAACATTATGTGCCTCCTTATACCATTCACTGAGGTCACATCACATACAAACTTCTGCCAAAAATGTGTGACCTGAATTTAAACAGAAGGAAAGAGTAGACATACCCAAAATAAGGACCACTCTAAAAAATAATGATACATACTATTCAAAAATGTTAATGCTCAGAAAGACAAAGAAAGGCTGAAAACTACTCTGAGTCTAGAAACTAAAAGCAGTGTCTGATCCTTGACTGGTTTCTAGACTAGGAGACACTGTGCTACTGCAGACATTACTGAAACCACTGAAATTTGAACGAGGTCTGTAGATCAAATACACTGTATTAAGATTAAAATGTCCTTCTTTTGATAATTTACTGTGATTTAATTTAAGTAAATGTCTTTTATTCTGAAGCTACACACTGTAGCATTTAGGGGTAGAAGAGCATGATTTTGCAACTTGCTCTCAAATGGTTCAGAAAAAATAATGCGTACCGTGTAAAGGAAAAGTTATAGGGCAGCGCCTGTGGCTCAGTGAGTAGGGCACTGGCCCCGTATACCAAGGGTGGCAGATTGGAATGGGCCCAGGCCAAACTGCAACAACAACAACAAAAAAATAGCTGGGCATGGTGGCAGGTGCCTGTAGTCCCAGCTACTCGGGAGACTGAGGCAAGAGAATCACCTAAATCCAAGAGCTGGAGATTGCTATGAGCTGTGACGCAGCCACAGCTATCTACCGAGGGTGAAAAAGTAAAAATAGTAAAAAAAAAAAAAAAAAAAAAGAAAGAAAAAGTTATAAAGCAAATGTGGCAAAGCATAGCTATTGGTAAATCTGGGTAAGGGTATATAGAATTCTTTCTATATACTATCTATTATTCTATCATTCTTGCTACTCTCCTGTAAGTTCAAGTTACTGAAAAAAAAAAAAAGTTCTTTAAAAGTACTAGAAGTTTCAAAAAGCAGATGAGACAAACACAACTGAAGTTTAATAAACATATGAACAATATTACAAGTTACAGAATGGAGAGTTGGAAAAATTATGACATAATATGATACAGAGAAATAGAACAGGGATAAAGAATATAATACAAGGCTTGGCGCCTGTGGCTCAATCGGCTAAGGCACCAGCCACGTACACCTAAGGTGACGGGTTCGAATCCCCAGCCCGGCCCGCCAAACAACAATGATGGCTGCAACCAAAAAATGGCTGGGCGCTGTGGCGGGCGCCTGTGGTCCCAGCTACTTGCGAGGCGGAGGCAGAAGACTCGCTTGAGCCCAGGAGTTGGAGGTTGCTATGAGCTGTGCTGCCATGGCACTCTACCCAGGGGGATAGCTTGAGGCTCCATCTCAAAAAAAAAAGAATATAATACAAGCTCTAACGAGAAACAATGAAGAGATGAGGGAGGAAATGATGGTCAAAAGTAAACCAGTGCACAGACTGGGCATGGTGGTCCATACCTATAATCCTACCACTTTTGGGAGGCCGAGGTAGGATTACTTGAGCTCAGGAGTTTGAGACTAGCCTGAGCACGAGCAAGGAAGGCCCTTCTCTACTAAAAATAAAACAAAAATAGCCAGGCGTGGTGGCAGATGCCTAAGTTCCCAGCTACTAGGAGGCTAAGGCAGGAGGATTGCTTGAGCCCAGGAGTTACATACATAGTAGTAAGGTATGATCACACTACTACAGTCCATCTGAGAGACGGAATGAGACTGTACCTCAAAATAAATAAACAAAGCAGCCCACAACTTTCCGATGCATGATGAAATATGCTACACTTCAGATTACAGAAAAATAACAAATATTTTTATTTAAATCCATATGCAACACTGTGAAAATGCAGGACACAGAATCAAAGAAGAAAAATAGATTAGCTACAAGGAACAATTAAACTGACAACAGACTTCTAAGCTGAAACAGGTAACTAGAAGACAACAAAATATCTCTACAGTGCTGAGAGACAATTGTCAACCTAGAGTCCTATTAGATTCCACTAAATTATGATTTAAAAGCAAAGACATCTGGGGGTGAAAAAAGACTGAGTCTACCTTATATAGTCCCTCACTTAAAAAGAAGGAAAAAACCCTACCAAATATTGGGTCAATACCGAAGAAAACTGAGAGTGAAGGAGCAGGTGCCGGCCCCATATGCTGGGTTCAAACCCAGCTCTGGCCAAAAAAAAAAAAAAAGAAATGAGAGTTTAGGAACAAGATGTGAAGAAGAAATAGTAAGGGAAGAACTTGAAAACTCATATAGGTAATGTAAAAAAAAAAAAAAAAGGCATTGTCTGTACAAAAGCAAGGCTTTATAATCACTTATAAATGATCATATTTGTAATTTATATTATAAATATAGTATTTATATTATATTATTGTTTATTATAAGTGATTACAAAGGCTTATCTTGGACTTTAAAAACATCAGAACATAAATAAAGAGACAGCACAAAACCAGAAGGTGGTGTATGAAATTCAGAACTCTGAAGTCTGCATGGTGACCAGAAAGAGAATAGAGAAAGATAATTAACTTTAGACTAATTATGCATACTGAAATTTTAAGGATATCCACTAAAAGGATAAAAATAAAATCTATAACTTTTAAGGCAACAGATAATAAAAAGATGAAACAAAAGAAATCTCACTGAATGCCATCCAAATAGCAAAAGTGGGTTAGAAAAATTTGCTCTGATGAATTTGGAAAATACTATAAGTCAAAGGAGTTCCAAATTTTTTAGTTGGCATTAATTTGTCTGTATCTTGAATATTTGAAATATTATCTATCACATTTCCTAATATAGGTCCTGAGTAGACCAGAACAGCTGTCTACTACCTCTTTGCCCACTTAGCAGTATTTTTATCCATCTTTACTCTTCTGGAATGACTTCACTGTTCTCTACAAATACAAACCCCACTTTCTTTAAGTCCCAGGTTGAGATTCACTCTTCCAGGAAATCAATTCAACTTTCCCTTAAATTAAAATTCTATGGTATTTATAAAGCTTTATTTTTGTGGAGTTAAAATATACATATACACATAGTTTACTGTCTTTACTTTTTTTTTGTTTTGAGACAGAGCCTCAAGCTATCCCCCTGGGTAGAGTGCCATGGCATCACAGCTCATAGCAACCTCCAACTCCTGGGCTCAAGCGAGTTTCCTGCCTCTGCCTCCCAAGTAGCTGGCACCACAGGCGCTCACCACAACGCCCAGCCATTTTTTTTTGGTTGCAGCCATCATTGTTGTTTGGCGGGCCGGGCTGGGGATTCGAACCCGTCACCTTAGGTGTACGTGGCTGGCGCCTTAGCCGACTGAGCCACAGGCGCTGAGCCTGTCTTTACTATTTTAAGGGCATAGTTCAGTGGCCCCTTTTCTCTTTCATCCTCACTCCCAGCCTCTGGTAATCACCAATCTACTCTGTATCCCCCAGAGATCCATTTTTTAGCTCCTAGGTATGAATGAAACATGCAACATTTGTCTTTCTGTGTTTGGTTTATTTCACTTGACAGCCTCCAGTTCCATCCCCGTTGCTAACAATGATAGTTCATTCTTTTTTATGGCTGAACAATAATGTACAGCCATTATATATGTACACCACATTGTCTTGATCCATTCATCCACTGATGGACACTTAGGTTGATTCTCTATTTTAGCTATTGTGAATACTGCGGCAATAAATATAGGAATGCAGATATCTCTTTGATACACTGATTATCCTTTCTTTTGGATACACACCCAGTTGTAGAAATGCTGGATCAAAAGGTAGTTCTATTTTTAGTTTTGTGAAAAATGTCAATACTGTTCTCCGTAATTGGTACAGCTCCACAATTAGCTGTACTAATTCACATTCCCACCAACAGTGTACCAGTTCTATTTTTAGTTTTGTGAAAAATGTCAATACTGTTCTCCATAATTGGTACAGCTCCACAATGGTACTGATCCACATTCCCACCAACAGTGTACTAGGGTTCCCCTTACTCTCCATCCTCACCAGCATCTCCAACATCTGTTATTGTCTTTTTGATATAAGCCATTTTAATGATGCCCATGGTTCTGACTGGCATTTCTCTAAAGATTTGTGATGGTGAACATTTTTAAATAAACTTCTTTGGCCATTTATGTCCTCTTTTGAGAAATCTCTGTTTTAAATCTTTTCACCATTTGTAATTGGATTTTTTTTCCTGCTATTTAGTTGTTTGAGCTCCTTATACATTCTGGTTATTAATCCCTTCTCAGACAAATAATTTGCAAGTATTTTGTCTCATTCTGTGGGCTCTCTCTCCACTCCGTTGACTGTTCCCTTTGCTGCACAGAAGAATTTTTAGCTTGATGCAATCCTAAATGTCTATTTTTGCTTTCATTGCCTGTGCTTTTGAGGTCTTACACAAATAAATCTCTGCCTAGACCAATGTCCTGGAGTGTTTCCTCAATGTTTTCTAGAGGAAGTTTCATAGTTTCTTGTCTTAGATCAGCGGTTCTCAACCTTCCTAATGCCACAGCCCTTTAATATAGTTCCTGTGGGTCACAACCCACAGGTTAAGAACTGCTGTCTCAGATTTAAGAGCTTAATCCACATTTGTGGATATTTTGATTCCTTATATCAGAGCATAAGCTCCTCAAGATCAAAAAGAAATTTTTTTAAATCTCCTAAACAATCTAAAAGTAGTTTACTTTTCACTTTAAGGATGAAGCAAATTCTAAGTGTATTTTCCTTTAATGAGCTCAAAATATATATAACACAAAACACATGTAAATCAAATGTGAAAATAAACCAAGTTTATAAAGTCTTTGTTTTAATTTTTGGATGTAACAGAAGTGGTTATCTTTTTAAAGAGTCATTTTCCCAGTCTTCTTTTCCTTTCATTTTTGCCAATTTTAAAAGGAGTCCATATGCTCAGGGCTAAAAATGAACAAGGTTAAGCCAAAAGAAGTCAAATATCACTAGTACAATGAAGATTTTAATAAAAACCAAAAATGTGCTTCACATTATAATTACCATGAGACCCTGAAGAAGTATTCAATTACTATAATATTAGTAGGAAAAGCTAGTAATAAAATCTATAAATTAATAAAAAACAAAGGCAAACTGTAATCCTAGCACTGTGGGAGGCCAAGGTGGGTAGATCGCTGGAGGTCAAGAACTGCCTGAGTATGAGAGAGACCCCATCTCTCCTAAAAAAAGAAAAACTAGCCCGGCATTGTGGGTGGGCGCCTGTAGTCCCAGCTACTCAGGAGGCTGAGGCAAGACTATCACTGGAGCCCAAGAGTTTGAGGTTACTGTGACCTATGGTGCCACACACTCTATCCAGGGCACAGAGTGAGACTCTGTCTCAAATTTAAAAAGAAAAGAAAAGAAAAACAAAAGCAAAACACTGATGAGATTAAGATCTAAATAACTAGAAATATACCATATTCATAAATCAGAAGACTCAATGTGTTTTAAGATCTTAATTATCCACAAATTGAGCTCTAGATCTCACACAATCTCAATCAAAATCCAAGCAGGCTATGTATGTGATAAAATATCACCAAATTATAAGTAAAGACATTAAAAATGAGTACATGCAAGGGCAGCACCTGTGGCTCAAGGAGTAGGGGACTAGCCCCATATACTGGGGTTGGCGGGTTCAAGCCCAGCCCTGGCCAAAACTACAAAGAAAAAAAAAATGAGTACATGCAAAAATTAGTAAAATTTGACTAAAGTTTACATAATTGTACTGTGCTAATCAACTTCCTGGTTTTGATAATTCATTAAATTATGTAAAAATATCACTACTGGGGGAAGTTGGGTGTTGGGTATAGGAGATCTCGCTGTACTCTTTGCAACTTCCTATGAGTTTATGATTACATATTTTGAAATAAAAAGTTAAAACAAAATCTCAGACTCAGCTCCTGTAGCTCAAGCCGCTAGGGTACCAGCCACATACACCAGAGCTAGCAGGTTCAAATCCAGTCTGGGCCTGCCAAACAGCAGCCAAAAAATAGCCGGGCATTTGTGGCAGGCATTTGTGGTCCCAGCTACTTGGAAGGCTGAGACAGGAGAATCATGTAAGCCCAGGAGTTGGAGGTTGCTGTGAGTACTCTACCCAGGGTGACAGCTTAAAGCTCTGTCTCAAAAAAAAAAAAAAAAAATCTCAGCAGGATTTTTTTTTTTTTTTGAGTTTATGTCACTTTTGGTACCACAGCAGCCTCCAACTCTTGGGCTTAAGTGACTCTCTTGCCTCAGCCTCTCAAGTAGCTGGGACTACAGGTGCCCACCACAACACCTATCTATTTTTTTTTTTTTTTTTTTTTTTGGCCAGAGCTGGGTTTGAAACCACTACCTCGGGCATATGGGACCAGGCCCTACTCCTTTGACCAAAAGGCGCTGTCCCGCCTGGCGATTTTTTTGTTGCAGTTGTCATTGTTGTTTAGCTGGCTGGGGCCAGGTTCAAAACTGCCAGCCTCAGTGTATGTGGCCAGCACCTTCCCATGGATCTACAGGTGCCGCCTCAGCAGGCTTTTATGTTTAGCTTACAAAACTGATTCTAAAATTTGTATAAAAAAGCAAAGGACTTAGAATAGATAAAACCATTTTGCAAAGGTAAAACAAAGTTGGAGGCTTCATACTACCTGATTTCAAGATTTCCTATAAAACCACAGTAGGCAAGGCAGTGAGGTATTTATTGATGAGAGGACACAAAGACACATGTACCGTCAAGTGATTTTCATCAAAGGTGTCACAGCAACTCATTCATGACTCATTTGTATGAAGTTCTCAAAGAGCTTTTATAGTGATAAAAATCACAACAGTGACTGTAAGTGGGTGGTGAGTGACAGTGTGGTGGTTATGACTGACTGGGAAAGGGGACAGGAGAACTTTCTGGGGTTAAGGAAATGTTCTATCTTAAGAGCACAGGTAACACATTTGTGTACATTTGTCAAAACTCATCTAAATGGCACTTAAGATCTGTGCATGTCCCTATATGTAACTATAATTTAATTATAAAATACAACAGTATACAAGTTTTGCAAAATATTTATACAAAAAGGGGAAGAAAATACATCAAAATATTAGAAGTATCTCTTGGAAATAAAATTACTAGTTATTTTACTTTATTATAATTTTTTTATTGTCTATTATTTAAAAAATGTGCAATAATCAGAATAAAATAGGCATTTTAAAAACTTATGCCAGAATAAAAATATCTAGCCTAAACTCTACTATTCCACTCACAGTTTATATTATTACCTTCCAAATCTGTAGCATTTTTCTTCAATAGGACATATCTCTGTACATCTTTCTAATCTCTCAGTAAAATCTGAGAGAAAGATACTGACTCTTTTTAGTTCTTATTCGTCCTTAAGACACTGCTAAAGAATTGTTACTTTTCATAGAAAAATAAAGTAACTCATTATTAGAGTTTTTGAAGAGTAACCACAGAGTCTGTCTTTGATACACACACACTGGGGAAGGGGGGTAGAAAAGAAATCAGGCCAGGCGCAGTGCCTCAGACTCCTGTAATCCTACACTCCAGAAGGCCTAGGCAGGAGGATTGTCTGAGCTCACAGGTTTGAAACCAGCCTGAGCAAAAGATTCTGTCCCTAAAAATAATCGGGTTTTGTGGCAGGCACGTGTAGCCTCCCAGCTACTCCGGAGGCCGAGGCAAGAAAATTGCTTGAGCCCAAGAATTTGAGATTGCTGTGAGCTATGACACCACGACACTCTACCTAGGCTAACAAAGTGAGACTCTGTCTCAAAAAAAGAGAAAAAAAAGAAAAGAAATCCCACAGGTTACAGCTTTATTTTTAATCAACATATCCAGAATTCACCACTGCTTCCTCTTCTCAACTTTATGTCCTATCTTTGTATTGGATATCACTCTCCCACTATGAATTTAAGCAAACTTATAAAGCAGTAACATGCTCCTATATCAGGCTTAAAATTTAAGTCTCCTTTGAATCAGCTTTCTCCTCCCCCCAATCTACCCACAAAGTCCTATCAAGTTTTCTCCACGATGCTTTTCATCTGTTCCTTCCTTTCCATTCTTTACTACTGCTTTCACTGCCTGACCCCTCATTTACCTCACTTAGCTTACTCTATATAAACTTCTAGAACAGCTTCATGATTCCCTAGGGGGTCGCTGGCATTTAAGGGTCTGGAAGGTCAAAACTACTTTCACATTAATACAAAAATGTTCCTTGCTCCCTTTTATTGTGTTGACATTTGCACTCTGATGCAAAAGCAACACTAGTAAAACTGGTGGTGCTTCAGCAGAAATCAAAGAAATGGCCCCACAATGCACTAGCAGTCACCAAATCCTTCACTGCCCTGCACTGGGCGGGAGGGGTGGAGAGAGAGCAGGTTTCACATAACAGTGTCTTTGTTGAAATGTAAGTTTTATCAAATCTTGACCTTTGAATATATGCCATTTTAATATTCCATGTGATGAAATGGGAAGTAGGCATAAAGCACATCTGGTGCACAGCAAAGTACAACAGTTGTCTCAAAGAACAGCACTTGTGTGACTGTGAGATGCAAGCTGCCCTAGCCACTTTTTTCACAGAACACCATTTTTACTCAAAATATCACGTACCCTGAATGAAAAAGCAGAATTGAGAAGCTGTTGTCTTCTATTTAATCAAATATTAAAGACACTTGCAAAATGTACAATGCCACTCTCCTATCTTTATATTTATTGGAAAATAAAGTATTTTTCCAAAAATAATGTTTTTTATGTTAACATGTGACAGATTTCTTATTCTTTTTTAACAAATTAATAGTTTTTAAATATCTCAGATGCATCATGTGGTAAATAACAAAAGGTATAACATAAATGACTCTGAGGTTCTCAGTAATTTTTAAGCATGTAAACAAGTTCTGAAACCAAAAAATTTAAGAATCACAGATTGTACTTGGCAGGTACTTCTGTCCTTCCTCTCTGATCCATTCTTCTGATTGTCAGACAATACTGAGCACTTTCAACAGTATTACTCCCGTACAAAAGCCCAGCATCCTACCACTTCATATAAGAAAAATTTCAACAAGTTTACAAATTGGCCCTACCTGATCCAGCAAGTCTATTTCTCCATGCTTCCCTACACAGCCTTCTGCATCAGTCCATCCTCTCTTCTAGTCTGCGAGACTCCACCCATGTAGTTAGACTCACCTAGAATCACCCACCACCACCATTCATGCCTCTGCTTTCCTCCTCTCTCTTCCCTGCCTCCTCCAAGTCATTTAAACCTCACTCATTCTTAGGACACACAGGGCACAAGGACAGGGCAAAAGGAACGTTACACTTCAAAGTTTGTACTTTAGTGTACAATGAAGAGAAGATTCTTTGAGCAAGGGAAGTTGAATGATTTCTACAGAAAGAATTTTTTTAAGAGTTTAAACAAATAAAATAAATGTCTTACTTAAACATACCTAAAGTCAAATCTTAAATTCTTCCACAGACTGAATGAATGAATGAATGAATAAATAATAAATTCTTCTACAGACTTTAAAGACTCAGGTAGGCAGTACACTGTTACATCAGGAACCTAGACTTATAATCTCAGGTCCAGGTGGTTGGCACCCTGAAATGTGGCATTTTCCAGAACAAAAATCAACTGTAAAAAACAAAACTAAAGCAGAAAAGAAACATGATTTCATCTCTTGAATCATAAGGCCTTTTTGTATTGGTGAACAAAGACTTCTTCCTAAGAGCCCAATTTAATCATACATGCATTTTCAAAAAACAAAATAAAAGCACCATGTAATAGCCTGGTGACGCACAAATTCACTAATCACCAAGTGTCTTTGGTTTAAAATGACAGAGTAACTTTCAATGGATATAACAGATATGAACATTGTTTAATATGCAGAAGACACTCACATTAAGCCCACTGATTTTGTTTGGGCCTAATAATAAAATACGCTTAACGCATCCTATACTTACAACTGCCAGAACTCTTAGCCCAGTGCTACCTCCTCTGTAAAGCCTATGTGATTCTTCTCAACCAGACACAACGATCTTCCTCTAAACTCACATAGTTATGGATTCTCTCATGTCAGTTCATTCCACAAATTATTTATTCAGTGTCTAACATGTGTCAGGTACCCTTCTATATTCTGGGGATACAGTAGTGAGTGAAATAAAATTACCAGGATTTATACTCTAGTGGGAGGAATAGGCAATGAACAATAAATATGTGGTGATGATAGGCCATAACGAAAAATCAAAGAGCAAGCGGGGCGAGGTGGCTCATGCCTGTAATCCTAGCTCTCTGGGAGACTGAGGGGGGTGGGCTTGAGGTCATGAGTTCAAGACTAGTCTGAGCAAGAGAAAGACCCCATCTTTATTAAAAATAGAAAAACTAGCTGGGTGCCATGGTGGGTGCCTGTAGTCCCAGCCACTTGGGAGGCTGAGGTAAGAGGATTGCTTGAGCCCAAGAGTTTGAGATTGCTATGAGCTATGATGCTACAGCACTCTACCCAAGGTGACAGAGTGACTCATCTCAAAAAAAAAAAGAAAAAGAAAAAGAAAAAGAAAGTAAGAAAGAAAAGAAAAATTAAGAGCAGAGTTCAATTTTCTATGAAGCTAATGAAGCTTAAAGCTCAGGCTCCTTTGTCTGCACTCTCCAGGCCTCTCTGAGAGCTGAGAGTTACTGAGACACACAGAACATGCTGGGTGGAGAGGTGGAGCTGTTCCCCAGAAGCAATTCATGTGAGCATTTCTGACTCAGTGCCTAAGGAAATCTCACAAGAAAGGGACCTGCCTTTAAGCTTACAGTATTTTATTGGGATATCTTTTCTCATTCTAAATATTTACTTTCAAACCAAAGTTTTTATTCTAATTTATTTGTTTTCTTAATGATGGCCCCCCAAATTGTATAAACTTCAGGTCCCAGAAACTCTGGATCCATCCCTAATTTGGATCCCCAAAAGAGGGAGGAAGAGTGCTATATTTTGTAGAGAGTAAGGAAGGCCTCATGAAAAGGTGACATTTGAGGCTCAGTGCCCGTAGCTCAGTGAGTAGGGTGCCGGCCACATACACCAAGGCTGGTGGGTTTGAGCCCAGCCTGAACCTGTTAAACAACAATGACAACTGCAACCAAAAATAGCCAGGTGTTGTGGGGGACACCTGTAGTCCCAGCTACCTAGGAGGCTGAGGCCAGAGAAACGCTTAAGCCCAAGAGTTGGGAGTTTGCTGTAAGCTGTGATGTCAGAGCACCCTAACAAGGGCGACATAGTGACACTCTGTCTCAAAAGAAAAAAGGAAAAAAAAAGTGACATTTGAGCTGAGACCTAGGGACAATAGGAAGAGGATTATGCCAGGGCAGACACAGCAAGTGCAAGCAGAGCATCACGAGCAGAACAGGTTAGATAGAAGAACAGTAGCAGGAAAAATACATAATAAGAAGTACTACGTGATACTAACAGCAATTAACAATGTCTGAGTATTATGTGTCAGGCACTGTTCTAAGCATGTCCATTTTAAAACAAGGGGAAACTGAGGCACAGAGAGAGGAAGTAACTGGCCCAAGGACAAAATCCTACTGAGTGATATAATTAGGCAGCCAGGCTCCAGAATCCTGTTCTTAAATTCTAGACTAGGCTACAGAAAGGTAGGTTGAGCAGATTATGAAGTGTCTAGAAAATCTCTCAGGGCCAAGTAAGAGGTTTAATACGACAGAAATAAGTAAGGCAGCAAGGTTCTGGTCTCACACTATGACAGATAATAGCAGGTACACATTTTCCTATAAATATCAAGTTCCAAACCTTGCCATTTTTGCTACTCTACTCACAGTCTCTGACACATTTCCTCTCATTACAGCTATTCAGTATAGGATGGTTTTTCAATGTATTCTTATGAGAGAACTGTTTATTTTCAATACAGAATAGTGTATTAGATGTGCTTTCACAAATAAATACACAGATCAAAGCTTGGAGGTAAGCATCTCCAAGAGATTCTTTAGAGAGTCAAAGAGATCTACTTTAGAGAATAAGATCCATATCAAAGTCAGATAATCTGGGGTCTTATTTGTTTGCTTTAAAGCTTTCTAGAGAAATTACCTGCCTATCTGTTCCACTGCCAACCTCCACCTCAAATAGCTACTTATGCTGGAAAATTCTATCTGAATCAACTTCAAATGATCTTACTGAAGTTTGGGGCCATTACCTGTTGTCTCTCTAGACCAGGGGTCTTCAAACTTTTTAAACACGGGACCAGTTCACTGTCCCTCAGACTGTTAAAGGGCCAGACTGCAGGCCTGGGACGAGTCAGCTGCTAAGCAGGACAGTCAGCGGTGGTAAAAAACACCCAGTGGGCTGGATAAATGTCCTCAGCGGGCTGTAGTTTGAGGACCCCTGCATCTAGACTTTATCCTCCATGGAAATAAAAGTGAGCATAACACCAGATAACCTGAATTTCCTTTCTAAATGCTTCAGCTCTTCATGTTCTTCACCAAAGGAAAATGTTCCAAAAAAGGTTCTCACAAACGCTGAGTATAACAGAAGAATTAGTCTTTGATAAACAGAATACCTTGAAAGATACATAATTACCAATAAGCCAATACATAATGCTCTAAATACATACAAGTTGGTTTCCTGATTTCACTGCCCACACTTCAGTTTTTCCTATCAGCTTTCACAGCAACTTCAAATCTAGACTACCAGGTGAATGCTACCTGGAGAGATTCTCAAGTAAAGGGAACAGCTTCCGAACACACAGATTAAAAACCAGTATCAATGTTTCCAAAGCATGTTCTTCAAGACACTAGTACTAAGGACAAGCAATAATATTACAGGGGGAAAAAAAATCCTAAGTTTGGAGTTTGCTAGGTGAAGCAAAGTTTAACAGGCTTCTTTACCATAGGACTTCTCAGTCTTCACTCATGGTGCGGCTTTCCCTGAAGCAACCTGTCCAACCTTTGGAAAACGCCTATGTATAGACTTTGACAAATGTCTACAAACTCCAGTTTAGAAGTAAAAGATAACTTTAAGGGTTCCAGCCTTTTAGTAAATTGTCAATTCCAGGACTTTTGACAAAAGTTGGATATCAGGAAAGGCATACATTTGGAGAAGGGTGTCAGCTGAGACAATGGCAGGAGAAAAGCACAAGCAGGAGACCAGTGCTATGAGCCTCTCACAGGCACCAGGCTAAAGCCATGAGACCAGATGAGATACTTCCTAGAGACACATGAAGACTACTCTCCTTAAAAGCCTCTTTAGCCTTTATCCTATCTCTAGCTTTATTATCCCCTGTTTCTTTCTAGAAGTAAGGACATGATGTCTTTAAGGGTAGGAATAACAAATTTAAACTAGAAAACTGTCTGAAAAAAGATGGCACAATGCATGTGAAAATCATATTAAACACTGACATTGTGATCTAGTACAGCACTACCTACTTTTGCCAAGAAAACTCTTTCAAAAGATTAATCTACTAATTATTTGTTCTTTTCTTTTTTGGATCATTCATCTCTTTAAGAATGCAATGAATGCTACAAGACAATGCTACAGAAAAGTGAGAATACATACAACATGACACTACTAATTTCAGAGTGCCTCAGAGGTCTCCTGAGGTTCAGTGAAAGAGCTCTAGATGTCAACTGCTAGGTCCCTAGGTAACCCCCACTGCAGATACTTCATGACAGATAAAAGTCTGCCAGGGGAGGTGGCTGAGGCCTATAACCTTAGCACTCTGGGAGGCCGAGGCAGGAGGATCACTGGAACTCAGCAAGACCAACCTGAGCAAGATTAAGACCCCATCTCTACTAAAAACAGAAAAAAAAAAAATAGCTGGACATGGTGGCATACACCTGCAGTCCCAGCTATTCAGGAGGCTGAGGCAAGAAAATCCCCTGAGCCCAGGAGTTTGAGGTTGCTATGAGCTAGGTTGACACCAGAGCACTCTAGCCCCGGCAACAGAGTCAGACTCTATCTCACACACACACAAAAACCTAAGCTATGATTTCTTTGTTTATTTACTGTATCTAAGTACTTTAAGACTGTAGAGATGAAATAAATGTCTATTTCCATTGACCTTAAAAAAATAAAGATAACTTATTCTTTGGGTAAAACCTGAGTCATTTATTTAATACCAAAAGCAGAAGGGCATATTATGGTAATAATGCCTTCACAACAAAACAGCTCTGCGAGGCTAAGTGATTTTACAAGATCACAAAGCTAATAAATCCCAGATCATTCATATCATAGTTTAGCACTTTTTAACTAAACCATGACACCTAAGTATAATAAATACTGTATTACATTAAGTAGAATACTGGTTTCAAAATAAAAACCCCTTAAAACACCAACCTTCCAAGACTGACTACAATTAATTAGGCCTCTAACTTCACTACTTAATCCAATCATTCCATTTTTAGTACCTAAATGCTAACAAATTAAGGAGCAAATTATACAAGCTGGTTTTTGAAAACAAAATGTAGTCCTTTCTAATTAATCAACACAATTAGTATAAATAGGAGAAATATGAAACAGCAACACAAATACAAAACAATATGTATCTTTATAGCATAAATGTGATTATAGACAAGAATACAAATAGTTTAAGACTGGGAGGCCAGATGCAGGGGCTCACACCTGTAATCTTACCACTTTAGGAGGCAGAGGTGGGTAGATCACTTGAGCTCACTAGTGTGAGATCAGCCTGAGCAAGAGTGAGACCCTACTGCCACTAAACATGAAAAAAAAAAAATTTGAGGCAAGAGGTTCACTTGAGCCCAAGAGTTTGAGGTTGCTGTGAGCTATGACACCATGGCACTCTACCAAGGGCAACAAAGTGAGACTGTGTCTCAAAAAATAAAAAGATTTGGGTTTAGCAGGTAGGAGTATGATGCCAAAAACTACATGAAGTTTCTCTGCTTTGGTCCCTGGTATTAGAAAAGTCTGGCAGGCAGGGATCAAGCATCTATTCTGATGTCCACTTGGCAGACTACAAAAACTGTGAGGTCTGGCTGCACAGCAGGAGTTAGGCATTATTAATCCCTAGTAACTTAAGAGTGTGGCTACAACTCAAACGCTAAACTAAATGTGTACCCTAAGTTTCTCCACTGGAAATGAGGTAATACATTATCTGCCCATATCCTATCTTTAGAGAGGCATCTGTGGTTAAGAATGCAGTCTTTAACTGATTTGAATTTTAGCTCTAACTACAACTTTGGCAAGTTAGTTTAATTTCTCTGTGCCTCAGTTTCTTCAGCTTCAAAAGAAGTCATAACAGCATCTATCTCATAAGGTTATTTTTAGAAATAAGCAGAAAAATCTTAGGAAAGTGTCTGGCAAGTAATAAGCACTCCATAAATGTCAGCCAGTATTATCATTATTTTAAGCAGATGACAAGATTAATCAATTTTAATTTTGACTCTATTGCACTTAAAAAATTACAGGCCCTTTTTTTTATTTTTTAATCATGTGGCTCAACTGTCTTTTTTTTTTTTTTAAATACAGTAGAACTTCTGTAAGTTGACCACCCAAGACAATGGAACAAACTGGTTAACATACGGAGGTGGTCAACATAAGGAACTAAGCCTTCTGTACTGATTCACATATGTGGTAGGTGTCTCGTCTATGAAAAGCAGGAAAACTTAAAGAGGTGGTCAATGTAGGGAGGTGGGCAACTATGGAAGATCTACTGTACTGCAAATACATGGCCAGTTATTCTTGTAAAGAACTCTAAAAGAACTTATTGTACACACTGCCACCTAAGACTTATACATTCCTAAGGTTTTAGTTAACTTTTCATATGAATATAATTGGACAATTCCCCTCCTACCTAGCCAGCCATTAGCTACCTGCATCCATCCACTTCTACTTTCACAGTCATCACCATATTCTAAAACATCATTATTCTTACCTGGACTATCACAATGGCCTCCTAACTGCTCTCTCCCTCCATTCCACTCTTCACACTGCAGTATGGCGATCTCTTAAAAATCTAAACCTAACTTTACTCTGCTGCTTAAAATCCTGCAGTAGCTCCCGGCTGTCCTAAAGAGAAGTTCAATTTCCTTACCAGAGCTCAGAGGCTTGCAAGATGTAGGGCCATGCTTCCTCTCTGACTGTTCAGGTTATACAGACCTTCTTTCAAAACCAGACCTCAGAGCTCCCATTATCGGACATAATCCCTTCTCTCCACAGCCCTAAGAATGCCTAATCACCTTTCAGATCTCAACTAAAAGGTGATGAGCCTCTGACTCCCCAAACAAGAACAGGTCTGCTTGTTACATGCTCTCATAACCCTAATCCTAATACTCTACAGCACAAAATAAAACTGCAATGAAGTATTCAAATGGCTGCTGAATGTTGTTCTTGTCTAAAATAACAGAAACGCCTAGTAGGATTTGGGACCACATCTTTTACTGCTACAACTCAAGTGCCTAGATGCTTAGTGCCTTATATACTGTAGGTGCACTCAATACACCTGCATCGTCTACCCGGGTAAGTGATCTCATAACCACAATAGTGAAAAGCAAACCATCCCCAAAACAAGATTAATTCAGAACACACACGCACTGTTTCAAATAATAAAGTTGAGGCTAAACTCTCCAAGGTAAAATTAAGTTTCTTTGTGTGTATCCTCAGGTGTTATGTGAAACAGCAGGAGTTCAACTTCAGTTACCAGTAATAAGATACACAACTCAATCCAGACTGCTGCCACATTTGGCACCATCCTCCTCTCTTCTTGGCAGTCCCTGTGAGGCCAAAAGTTGAGCTGGCCAGGGAAGAGTGATTTATCTTCCCACATTTAGAAGTGGTCCCTCTGCAACAGGAATGCTGTACTACTAATGGACTTTGAATTCTAACCTTGTCAAACCAGTACCTATCCTAAGTATTCGATTCACTTTAAAAAACAAAAAACAAAAAAAAGCTGATTCCTGTATGTCACTGACAAAAACAAGTTTGAAAGGCATCACAGTCCAATTCGACTAGGTAAATACAATGTTGCTCTTTCCTCCTCCCCATGAAAAATCCCCCCTCCCACAATACTAACTGGATCTCTTTTACAAAAGAAAAGTCATTACTTGAGAACTTAAAAGAAACTGATAGGCGGTTGCTAAGAAGCTAAAGGCTGAGGACAGTCGATGGAGGGTGCGCAGCGTATCAACTACTACCAACCTAGTGGGCAGGAGCTCTCAACCTACAGCGGACATAACCCAGGACTGTGAAGCACGCAGGTCTGACAACGCCAACCCCTGCTGCCTGGTTCGTCGCACTGACCCTGCCAATGCAACAAACGCCCAGACCTATGCACTGCCAAGAGCACAGTGGCTCGCTCACGTTCAGCCCTTCCCTGGAAATGCGCGCAGGAGGGGAGGTGTCAAAGATCACGTCCAGGGCAGGGCTCAGGTCAGGACTAGGAGGTCTCGGGGTTAAACATTTGGCCCTTTGTTCAACCCGAGGCGGCAGAACCCTCTGCGCCCGCTCCTCCTCCTCCCCCACTGCTCCCGGGCGCCAGCGTCTCCCAAGGCAGCGCGGACTCGGACGCCGAGGCTCCGGGAACCCCCGGCCCTCCCTGCGCAGAGTGGGGACCCCGCGGCCTCGGCAGCGCGCGGCCCCTGCCTTTACCTTGTAGACGTCGCCGTAGGTGCCGCTGCCGATGCGCTGAATCAGCTCGAAGTCCTCCTGCGGGTTCCGGCGGGACAGATCGAAGCCGGGGTTCATGGCGGGCCCCGGGTGCCCCCCGCCTCCCTCCCGGGCAGGGGAGGGGGGGCGCTCAGGGGGCCACAAGGAGAGTGGGCGCCGCGACCGGCCCCCTGCTCCCCTGGCGGTCACAATCGCCCGGCTCCACGCTGCGGCCGCCGCCGCTCCCCTCACGCAGCCGCCGCCGCCGCCGCCGCCGGCCTAACCGTCCCCGCCCCCCGCAGCCGGCCGCCGCGCCGAGCCGGGTCACACCCACAAGGAGAGGAGAACGCTCGCAGCCCCTCGCTCGGGGTGAAACTCCAACATGGCTTCCGCTTTCGCCGCTCCTCCCCCTCCCCTTACTCCGGCTCCTCCGCCCTCCTCCCCCTTTTCCCGGCTCCGGCCCGACTGCGCAGCCGCGATCCCAGAGGGAGCGCTCCCAAGCCCGGCGCGCGCCCGCCCCGGTGCGCGCCCCGCCTCCGCGCGCCTCCCCGGCGGGAGCTGAGCCTCCTCCGCGTTCCCGAGCTGCGGGCTCGGCCGGCCGCGGCCGCCAGGCGCTGGGAAGCTTTACCTGCCCCCGGGACCGCGGGAAGGACAGGCAGAAAGCGGCTCCTCTTCGCTTCTGATTCCCCCCATGGACAAAGTTTGATGTTTCTGTATCTGGTCCTTGTCCTAAGCAGGTAGTATAATTGGCAAGGTAGCTAGTGTCCCAAATTATTATTATGATTATTATTTTTAGACTCAACTACACCTAGGTTACAACGGAGTACCGCAGTGTCTCCAGGACTGCGGGGAGGCGGTCGCCCAACACACCCTGAGAAAAGGCCCCTAGAAAAGTGGGCTGTGCTTACTTCTATACGGGACACTCGGGCCGCTGGAGTTGGCCCGCCGGGGTGCAAAAGGGGAGGTGTGTGGAGTGGGCAGGGCAAGAAAGCCCTGGGGAAAGCTGGCTGAGCAGCTGTCCACTCCCACGCCCTGCACGCGTGGGAGGCAGGCAGAGCGCAGAACTAAAGCGAGACTGACCTCCCTGGATTATCAAAGACTGGCGGCGACTGGACAAGCTGTCAAGCAAAGCTGCAAAGGAGAGGTTGTGCAGGGTGGAGTGTGGACCAGGTCCACTACCGCACCTGAAATGTAAACACCTGTTGATCTGGAAGCTCTTTAACTCTGACCTTACCTACCAAAGCTCCACCCTGCTTAGGACCCAGATTGCGAGCATAGCAAGCAAACTATGTGGATACCAGCTCCTACTGTTGATACATGTAGGTAATGGAGGGTTAACTTTTCTGTTCTCAGTAAACTGCCCAGTAGGCATTTCCAAAAGCTTTAATCAACTGGGTGATGGCCATTGCACGGCAATAACAGGTTGGGGTTTTGCTTCAGAAATGCTTCCCTAATCCCTTTAGGCAACAGCTTCCAGCCACTAATATTCCCTAATGCCTTGTGGCTTCTGAGAAACTAGGTCTCATCAAACCTGTCAAACAATGTAATCAAATAATAGTCAAGCAAACTACTTGTGGATAAGTGCTTTATATAATTAATAAAGATCTTTTCAGGCCTTTTGCTTTCGGTAAAATTGTATACTTAAGACATTCTCAGAGAAATTGCTTCTATTGAGTATCCGACCAAAAGAAGTTGGAAAATGGTCATCTTCACTTGTACAAATAGCCTTTCAATTATCTAATTTCTAATTGTTTTAAAGAATCAGAAATATGAGAGTATCAATTAACTTCCTACCCTAGAGGTACATATCATTGAATTTCTTCTGATGGATTTACCTTAAGGCTATTATATTTCTAGAATTCACCTCCTAACTATGAATGTTATTCCATAACTAAGGATCCTGCTTTTGCCTGTTACTTTCCTTGAATGGATTATCCAGGGATCCCCAGTGAAAGAAACCTTGCTAACTTTTTGTACATAAAATAAAGTTTAAAAAAACAAGACAACCTGTTTAAAGCACTTGCCCAGGACCCAGAGAGTAGGATTCCCTTCAGTTTGTCCACATTTGGAGAATTGTTTTGCCAAGATAATTAGCCCAGAATTCAGATAAGCAGACCTAACAAACTATCCCAAATAGAAACCAGTTCTACTCCCTTTCTCTGCCTTTTTATACCCGAAAGCCAAATTCTGGGGACTGAATACTGCACAAGAAAGTTCTAATGGTTTCACTGTTTTGTTTGCTGAGATTATCATCTGTGCAAATAACTCAGCACTCGCATCACTAATAGACTTCTTTCAAAAGGAACAGACATTTCAGTAGGACTGGACCAGTCTTTAAAGTTTTGTTTGTTCCATTTTGGCAGGGCCAAACTAGTCCTTTTGAAAAGAAGTGGATTTTCATGTAAGGGCCTGATTCACCTTAAAGGTTACAACATAAATAAAAAAGCTTTTGTACTTACCTGCTCACAAAGAATAAAATATTTTTTCTTTGTAATATATACATATAGCCAAATCTAGTGCCTTTTTTCCGGTTCTAACACTCCTCAATTTTGATAGATGTGCCACTAATGATCATACTTTTCCTAGAATCAGAGAAAGAGTTTCCCTCTTCTATGATAAGAAGTGTCCTTAGAAGTCACCTGATCTTTTCAATTCAGAAGTTGTTTCCTTAGCATCTCTCCTAGATTTTCTGCTGCTTGACTACCGTTAATAAAAGGGTCAACTGATTCTCAAAAGCAACCCACCTCATCGTGAGATAGTATTAGTGACTGATCATATTAACTAATAGAAAAATAATAATATCTGATATTACCAAGTACTTACAAGGAACTGAGCCAAGTATTTTCCATGTATTACCTCATTTAATTCGTGCAACAACCTGATGGCACAGGTATCTCCATTTTATGAGGCACAGACAGATTACACTGCTGAAAGCATCACAGAAAGCTCAAATTGGAACAGAGGCAGTATGACACCAAACGCCACACTCTTTGCCACTGGTCTACACTCTGTGTACTGTATATATATTTTTTTAATTTCCCTAATGCTAAGCCAAAATTTATCTACTTGCGATTTAGTTAGAGCCAATGATTAGATTCTGGTGTATTAAATACATACAAGAAAAGCCACAGTGCTTGTCCTCAGGGAGTTTGCAATCTCACAAAATAGGGTGAGAAGTACAGAGGAGGGGCTAGACATGAGGAAAGTTTAGGAATGAGCTTAAAGCTGATGGAGGTGCCCGTAGCTCAGTTGGCAAGGGAGCCAGCCATACATATAGGGTGGCAGGTTCGAACCCGGGCCGGGTCTGCTGAGCAATAATGACAACTGCAACCAAAAAATAGCCGGATGTTGTAGTGGGTGCCTGTAGTCCCAGTTACTTGGGAGGCTGAGGCAAGAAAATCACGTAAGCCCAAGAGCTGGAGGTTGCTGTGAACTGTGATACCATGGCACTCTACCGAGGGCAACATAGAGAAATTCTATCTCAAAAAAAAAAAAAAGAAAGAAAGAAAAAGAAATAGAAAGTTATACTTTAAAAAGTCAGGAACATGAAGACCTTGTAGTTGGTTGGGTTAGCATGTGTTTAAGCTGCAGAGGTCTAGGAGGTTATGTAGCCCAACCTAGCATAGCTCTTGTCCAGGCTACCTTGGTTTAAATCTTGTCCCTGTTCCCTTACTGAAGGGAAATAACGCAGGAGATAATTGGAAGATAGAATTCATGGGCCTGGGAAGTTGAGGAAGTGCAGAATCATGAGTGGCATGCAGGCTTCTAGCTTGGGCAGTTGGGAGGACTGTGATAGCATTTGCCATAAAAGGGTAACTGGTATTATCTGGGGTAGGGTTTTAGCACCGGATCAAAGTAGATTCTGCTTTGTGCCTATATTTAAGGTGCTCAACTGGAAATGTAAAATTAGTGATAAATGTGTGGGTCTGAAACAAAAAGATCTCAGGGCTGATTTTTAGATTTGAGGAGTCAAAATTCTAAAAAATATATTGAGCATCTGTCATAGGCCAGATAGCACATTAGATTTTGATGATGCAATAGATTGAGAATACAGACAAGTTTTCAGGGAATGACTTTACAGTGAGATAGGTACAGAGGAGCAGAATTTGAAGGAAATACTAGATGCCCCTAGGGCTAATAATTTGGCTCTTTTTGGAACATATATATATATTTTTTTTTTTTTTTTTTTGAGAAAGAGAGTCTCAAGCTGTCCCCCTGGTTAGACTGTCCTGGCGTCATCGCTCACAGCAACTTCCAACACTTGGACTCAAAGATCCTCTTGCCTCAGTTTTTCTATTTTATTACAGACAGGAATCTCACTTTTGCTCAAGCTGGTCTCAAACTCCTGAACTCAAGCAATCCACCCGCCTCAGCCTCCCAGAGGTAGATTACAGGCATAAGCCACTGCACCCAGCCTGGAACTAATATATGTTTTTTATTTTCCTTAAATCAATATTTTTTAAAACATGTACTCAGCATACACTTACAGGCACAGCAGAGCTCTGCCTGGCTGTGGGTAGAGCTGGGAGTCCTCAGGTGCCAGTTCCCAGCCCCCACTCTTACTATGGGCAATTCAGCTCAGTTTCAGATTTGCATACATACTAATGCAATGGAGGTTTTATTAGCATTTTGAGTGGGACAAATTTTTCTTGTGTGGGATGGTCCCTGTACATTATAATGTCCCTACCCCCCCCCGTGTCAATACTGCTCCCAGCCATACTGACAACAACAAAAGTGGCCACACATATTTCTGAACGCCCACATTTCAACTAGAGGGTGTATGTGTGGGGGTGGGGGGGTTGGCTAGATTGAGAATGTTTGTCTATCATGTCACTCAGGAAAACTGTCACTCTCACTAAACTGTTTATCACTGTACTTTTCTATCTCATATAGTATATTTGCTGAGAAAAGTTCTGATATGTTGATTATTTCCCTTTTATTACATTTCCAATGTTTAACACCTACATAATGTTTCACTGCCCTCTCTGGATTCACATCCAAGATTCCACCTGCCGCTTACCACACAGTTCCTAAAATCACTTAGGAGAGCACCAAATCTAGTCATTTTAGATTATAGAAGTCTTCACAAATGAACCATCTTTTGTGGTTCTTAGAGAATTATCTAGTTAAGATGGATACAAGTGTTACATTGAAAGGAGTGAAATAGTTCTGGGCTAGGGGCAGCGGCTCACACTGGTAATCCTAACACTCTGGGAGGATCACTTGAGCTCAGGAGTTATAGACCAGTCTGAGCAGGAGTAAGACCCCATCTCTACAAAAATAAGAAAATTAGCCAGTTGTTGGGGAGGGAGTCGGGGGGCACCTGTAGTCGCAGCTACTAGGAAGGCTGAGGCAGGAGGTTTATTTGAACCCAGGTGTTTGAGGTTGCTGCAAAGTAGGCTGATGCCAGGACCCTCTCGTTTGGGCAACACAGCGAGACTTTGCTTAAAAAAAAAAATACTTCTGGTCATGGTGAATGTGGTAACAGAAGAGTCTGGAGTGATAAACAGGGACCAGTCCATGAAAGAGTATATAAATTATGTTAAATAACTTGGATCGTTATTTTATTTTATTTTACTGAGGATAAAAGAGAACTATTTGTGGGTTTTCAGCACATGAAATGATCTTACTTGTGACTTAAAAATAGCCCATTAGTTGAATTGGAGACAAGTGGTAAGGTGGGCATCCTGACTAGAGAACAGTTAGAAGTCTCGCACAGTAGTGAGAGAATGGGGGCCTGAATCAACCTCTGGACTGAGTATCAACATACAGCAGTGGCAGTATTTGAAATTGGAGATCGAGAAGAATTCTCATAGGGAAGATGTATGGAATAGACAGAAAGTGGGTTTCTAGAAAACTTCAACATTTAGATGTGAAAAAAGTAAGAGAATTCTGCAAAGAATCCCAGGAAGGTGGAACTTAGTATGATGTATGGGAATAAAACTGGTCTAGCACCCACAGGATTGAACCCTCAGGTCTCCCTTCAGGGAAGTACCTGCTATGTGGAGTGTGACTTGGCTGACAGCCTCCAGTTACCACACTTTGGGGATCCATTATAACATAACAAAGGTCGCCGTCTCCCCAGATGCTCCCAGCCAATACCAGTTTCCTCTAGTGGGCAGTCATTGTTCTGGGACTCCCCACTAGCCTGACAGTGGCTGGCTGACTTTCTTTCTTTTCTTCTCTCCTTCCTTCTTTCCTTCTGTCTCTCTCTTTCTCTCTTTCTTCCTTCCCTTCCTTCCTTTCCCTTCCTCCATCCCTCCCTCCCTTCCTTCCTTCCTTCTGTCTCTCTCTTTCTCTCTTTCTTCCTTCCCTTCCTTCCTTTCCTTTTTTTTTCTTTTGAGACAGAATCTCACTATGTTTAGCCTAGCTCACAGCAACCTCAAACTCCTAGGTTCAAGTGATCCTCCTGCCTCAGCTTCCCTACAGTTGTGAGTATAAGTGCCTGCTACAATGCCTAGCTATTTTTTTCTATTTTTAGTAGAGGCAGGGACTCGACCTTGCTCAGGGTTGTCCAGAACTCCTGAGTTTAAGGGTTCCTCCCTCCTCAGCCTCCCGGAGTGCCAGGATTACAGGCATAAGCCACTGAGCCGGGTCTGACTGTGGCTTTCTCAGAGCTGCTCTGCACGCTGGCTCTTCCTACCCAATCCTTCACCTTTTCTCACTTGCTTCACAGGTATTAAGACATATTACAGTCCGAGACTCCTCCCTCCTAGTTCTGCTCCTTTCTTCTTTAGCAATCGGCTATACCGTAAAGCCACGGTGTATAGTAGGCTGTACTATGCAGGTTTGTGTAAACACACTCTGTAAATGCTCACACAAGCATGAAATTGCCGATGCATTTCTCAGAATGTGTCCCCATCTGTATTGGGGACTGTATTGAAGAACTGTAAGGAGGCACAGGCTTGGTAAGTGACCACTGAGAGATGGCTGAGATCATCTTTTGGTAAAATCCTGATTATGTTATCCCATGTCAGAGGAGAACACAGTGTTTCCCCTATTCCATTTTATATAACATCCAGCCTAACATTGCCCTCAGATGCCCTCAGTTAAGAAGCATTGCCTCATGTCCTAGTTCCCAAATACAGAGTGAGGCCCCTGGCCCAGAACAAATATAGTTACACATATTGTATTTGCAGAGTGGCTTACTACCCCAGGGTGTCATCCTGCTGGCCTTTTCATTAGAAGCTTTGTTGCATGTTACTACTCTCCTAGGACGACTCCATCACCCCTGCCCAATAAAACCTAGATAGTAGTAAAGCAATCTATTCATAGATCTAGGAAGTTCATCTTTTTGAATAAATTGATTAATTTGGTTTAACCAACTGGATTTTTTTCCTTAATCAAAACAGCAAAAAAGTAAAAATAAAAGCTCAGGTAAGTTTAAAAAAAATTTTTTTTAAAAGAGTTCAAATGCCAAGATTTTCCATTATCTCAAAAAGATACTTGCTCACAGCACAAGGTGAACTATAAGGAAATCCATTTCTCAAACAGACCCACCCAGATCTCCAGAGCCATTTGCTGAGTCTGTGTCCATCTGGATCAAGGCACGCCTCTTCTCCGTATTTTGTCTTAGAGCCAGACTTTCTGCCTGGGATCTAATCATCTAGGTTACTTAGAGATACTTTTTAAAAATACCTATTTAAGTTAGTAGTCAAACATAAATTAATAGTCATATGAGTAGTATGAACTTTCTCATTTGAGCGTCTGATACTATCAGAATGGCTTTAACATGTGTTAATGGAATAACTGTTCTCATTGTAAAAGGAACAACAGGAAGGAAACGTGTGAAATTTCCCCTGCTACTTTGCATTTTATTTACAAATGGATAAACTCCTATTCTATTTGAAATCTCTGAATAACCATTTTCAAGTTTAAATATGGAGTGATGATGTCTGGTCTTAATGTTGAGAAATGTTTCTAGGAACTTAGAATGCCTAAAAGTATAAGAGTCTTATATTGCTGATGCCAGTATTTAGGCTTTACGCATCCTTTCACCTAGGGAGAGTGTCTTTCCACATAAACCCAAAACACCATGTCTGCACATCTGAGTGCAGTCTATTTTCTGCTAAGTGGTGCAAGCCTCTTAATTAGTCTCTTTGGCCCCTTTCTCTTCCTCTTCTGATACTACCACACCTGGCTGATATACAAGCTTCTAAAATACCCACAGTGGAAATATGGAAGTCCTGAGGGGAGACTAAATTTGGAATAAATGTAAGTTCGCCTTTAGGCATATTGAGTTAGAGGAGATGAGAGGGCATTCAAGGAGGAGCTATTGCAAGGACAGTAACACGTTCAGATACGAAGTGCAAGAGCCATACAAATACAGACTGTGGTTGGAGTCACGAGGTCTCTGAGTGAGGCCTGAGGGTGCAGAGTGATGGTGAGCAATCTTTTTCCCCTTTCCTTGAAACAAGGGTCTCTTATAAGAAATGGAAAAAGACTTCATCTTTTAAATATTCGAAGTAAAAATAATGTCACTGAACTCCATGACAGAAACATATGTGATAATGTAGTGAGGTGTAAGTATTCATTCTTCTTCCAGGCAAATGTTTTCCAGCCTTTCCTCGCTGTATTTGTGAAGTGGAATTTAGGGACTGGAGAGTGGAGGTCTGAATGGAGAAGTGAGAAGATAAGGGGGATGATTTGATCAGACAGAAGCTGTCAATCTTTGAAACGTTGGGAGAAGGGAGAAAATAAAAGTCCAACAAATTGAGTACTAGAGATGTTATGCTTTTATTTGAGGACTAGGGAGAATAGAATGGAATTCAAATGTAGCTCTATACCATGAATGGGTTCCTTTTTTATGTTCTTTCAGAATTGCAACTAAAAGATTAGAATATCTTTTTTCATTGCTGTGTATCTTTATATGTGACCTGAGACAGAGTCTTAGGTATGTGGGACTCCAGGAATTATTAGGGTTACAGGAAAAATGCCAGCAAGATACTTGGCAATGCTTTTCAACCACTAACATGTTATCTGGCCATATCTAAAAAGTCACAACAGAGAAACAGCTTTCTAATCTTTTATAACTTAATTTGCATGGCTCTCTAGAGCTTATAAATATCTCGACATTTATATTTCATTTTATCTTTGGAATGACTTCTTGAATTATTATCATCCATAATTTATAGATGGGGAAATTGAAGCTTAGAGAAGTGAAAGCCAGAAACAGATCAGGATTTATAATTAGTTCTAGTCAATTTCACATCTACTGAAGCTTGATCTGAGTTTCAGGTTGTACAAGATATTGGGGATGCAAAAATGAATGAGATGTGCACCAGTCCTCAGCCAATACCCCATTCCTTTCATTAATCTTTCCCAATTCTCTTCCAGAGCTTTGATATCCCCTCTTAGCTTGGGTTGGGCTTATAGTGAGATCCAACACCAAGCATCACCCCCATAAACAGCCAGCTTATAGGAAACACTGACTCAAGGGTACTAGACGGTTCCAAGGCTGTGATGTAATTGTGAGAGTTGCAAAGGTAGAGAAGATATGGAGCTCTTCAAAAGCCCGTTGTGATTTAATAAGCAAAAGATGTCCTTATCTTACAATCTTAACAATTCTACTTTTCCATGTATACCCAAGAGACTCTCCCTTAAATGCACAAGGAGACATGTAGACGAATGTTCATGGAAGCATCGTTTACAACAGGAAAATAACTGGAAATGACCTGACTTTTTGTCAACCTGAGAATGAATAAGTAAGTTGTTGTGTGATCACACAGTGAACACTACATATTAGTTAAAATGAATGAACTAGAACAGGAACTAGAATATGTATAAATCTCCGAAAATGTAATTGGGTAAAAAAAGTAGGGGAAAATACATAAAGTGTCCTACCACTTATATTAAGCTTAAACACAGGGATAATCCTAGATATCTCTACGTGTGATAAACATTTGAAAATATTCATGGTAATTAGAAACTCTATATTCAGGATAGTTGTTACCCCTGCTGAGGAAAAAGGATAATGATGTAGCATGCAGGAGGTTTTAGCTGACTCTGTATTTTTTCTTTACTTAAAAAAAAAGTGGATCTGAATTAAACAGGGCAATGAGTTAATATTTGACAAAGCTGAGTGGGGAGGACAGAAGCTTTTTATATTATTTTCTATGTTTTGTATACTTAAGATTTTTTATTCAAAAGCATAGACTTTGGACTGTAGACTCTGGAATTCTGGCCTTCTGGGGTTTTCTTCCTTGTGCAGAATTTTCTTTCTCCCCACCCCACCCCTCTTTCCTATGTTGAAATTCCATCCATTCTTTGATAACTAGCTCAAGTCTCACCACCTAATGGGGAATTTCCATAATGACTTAGCCAGTCCATACTGTTTTCTCCCTTTTTCTGAGCCACTGTGTCTATAAAGTTCTCTCTTTTTTGTTGTTATAAAGTTCTCTTTTATAGTATGTTTGTATGACCAAACTTCTTTTCATGTTGCTGTTTAAATACATGTGGTCTTGCAGTAGCATTTGACTTTATACACAAACCTTGTTTCTCCAATTATATTGCAAGAGTCTTAAGAGTAGTGACCATGTTTTATACTTTAATTCTTCCTCAGTGCCCCAAAGAGTCTAACCAAATACTTACTAAGGAAAAGTGATATATTAACCAATAATTAGAACTGTTCCTACAAAACCTGAACATGGAAAGTTGAAAATACTAGTCTGGCTTATATTTGCTTTTATTTTCCCAGAGAGAGAATACTAACGAGCTGTGAAATGACCAAAAGTCTGGCAGGAGAAGGGAAAAGAAGAAAAAAAGAGAGTTTGTATATTACACATTCTGGATAATCAGTTCTTGAATGATTAAGTGTGGAAGATGTCTTATAGAGAAAAGTAGACTTTGAAAACTCATTTTATGACCATGGTAATGTTTTATTGATCATTCCAGTTTTCAGAGCTTCCTGAGCCACAGTTACACATTATTTTGGAAAAACAAAGTGCTCTTACAGTATGCCACAGAATCACACACAAATCACACACCTCATTATTGTCCTCCCTTCGCTTCAGCGTTTATAGGGAATGGTGGTCTGGGGAAACAAAAAGACAAAAAACAGGCGGCGCCTGGGGCTCAAAGGGGTAGGGCGCCAGCTCCATATGCTGGAGGTGGTGGGTTCAAACCCAGCCCTGGCCAAAAAAAAAAAAAAAAAAGCAATGGCAGAATTCTACAATATCATTTAAAAAAAAAAAAGACAAAAATTATTCCACCTGCTGAATCAGGGAGAGATTTTGGAGGAAAAAAAATTACTTTGAGTTCAATTTAGTTTTGGTACATGTTGTACAAAGTGCTTGGTACGTGGAATTAAAGTTTGCAACCACTTGGAATTAAAGTTTGCCTGAAACCTCAGAGCAAAAGGTGAGTTTATAGCTGAAAGGTGACGAGCATAAGAAATAGGAAGGGCTCTGGACTACCTTGTTTTTCTTTGGAATTAGAAGTTGGGATTGAAGAAAAATATACACTTAGGAATTAAATATGGTTACTTTTCAGTAAAAATAGCAGTTGCTACAGTCTAGATTGAAATTCCCACTGTTTAGTCCCTGGAGATTTTCCAAATGGACCTTTGTACTATTTTATTAAACTGGGCCTCATCTCACGGTTCTTTGGCCGAGGTGCTATAATACCCCAAATATAATTCCCTAAATTAAACCTTCCCTGCATGTGTATTTACTACCGTGTTTTTAGCTTTGCAGGAAGACTATGTCTCTGAAAATCATTCCTTCCCTCTCTCTATGTCATTTGCATCCCAGCAAAGAAAATAAAAGGCACAGAAATGTCTTACAGTTTGGTAAGAGATTATGTGTATTTCCTATGTTCACTCCATTCGTAGATGTTACTGTTGAAGCAAAATCCTAAAGCAAAGAAAGTGACCTGAACATTCCCGTAGTTATCACAAGCCTCATCACTGCTCTCTACAACTGTTTCTTTGCCCAAATAAAAGACAAGCAAGACAATGGTGGTAGATAAGGAATGCATATTTTGAACATACTGGGTTCTCAAAGTTCCTACAGTCTGTTGGTAACTTAGAATAAATTCCCCATGGAAATAGTGTAATTAATTATGGTTTGATTCCAAGGCAAGGGCACAGAACCTAATATAGTATTAATATATGTAGCAGAGTAAATTGATTGAAAAATCTTATTTTCTTTTTTTAGCCATTGGCTCATTATGGGAAACTAAGAATTATTTTTTCTCTTTTCCTCTCCAGAAGGAGACTTAAGATGTGATTTTCTGATGCCTGAGCCCACAGGGGCAGAAGACTCAATTATGCGGAATGGAAAAGAGAGACCCTGTCTTATAAAAAAGAAAATGATAAATAAACTATGGTAAATCTCTACAATGCAGCACCGACAATGAGAATGAATGAAGTACTGCCACATACGACATGGAAGGCGCTTGTAAGCATAATATTGCTAGAAAGAGACCATACACAAAAGGTGAAATCTGTTTAAAATTTAAAACTAGGGCTCGGCACCTGTGGCTCAAGCGGCTAAGGTGCCAGCCACATACACCTAAGGTGGCGAGTTCGAATCCAGCCCGGACCCGCCAAACAACAATAATGGCTGCAACCAAAAAATAGCTGGGCGTTGTGGTGGGCACCTGTGGTCCCAGCTACTTGGGAGGCGGAGGCAGGAGACTCACTTGAGCCCAGGAGTTGGAGGTTGCTGTGAGCAGTGAAGCCATAGCACTCTACCCAGGGGGACAGCTTGAGGCTCTGTCTCAAAAAAATAAAAAAATAAATAAAAAATAAAACTAGACAATATGAAGTTATGATAGATGTCAAGATTGTGGTTACTTGACAGAAGGTAATGGTTGGGTGGGAACGTAAGATGTCTTCTAGAGAGTCAGTACTCCTCTCTGATCTTCATGTCAGTTACGTGGCGAGTTCACTTTGTGAAAATTGACTTTGTGCCATTTTATTTGTGTATAAACAATAAAATTTCCATTTAAAAAGCTGTAATCACACCAATACCTGTGTAACAGTCATAATACAGAGTATGATGTATAAACAAGCAAATTCTATTCATCTGAATTTGCATCATCTAGTAGTATCTTACAAATGGAAATACAAACGTACAAAATAGAAAATAACTTACAGCACAAAGGCACCTTTCACTTTATAGTGCAACAACATAAAACGTGTAAAAGGAACAGCGATAACACCACAGTGGATCCATTTTTCGATTTGGTAAATGTATCCTAAGGAAAGAAATAACTCAACAGAAGTGGAATGTTTAACGGATGTTCATTTTAAACATTATGTCTGCTAGCAAAACACTAAAATCAGCCCAAATATCCAAGCACTGGATCAAGATTTAACAGCTTATGATATAGTAATACAAGATAATAACATATATTAGAAATTGTGAACAGAAGACCATGCAGAAACCTTAAATATTTTTGCAGGTATAATGTTTGGTACGAAAGTCTAAACATAAGAGGATATGTACATTGTGATTCTAACTACCCAAAATAGATCAATAAGTAATGAGAACAAATAAATAACTGTTGTGTTGGAGTGGTAGATCTATGGAAAAATTTGGTGGGGGGGGACAAGAGGGAGTACCCCCCCAAAATATTCTTTATTATGGTTTGGATCAGTTAGAGGTTTTTTTGTGGCAAGCAACAAAAACTAACTTAAATGAAAAAGAGATTTATGAAGCTTATAGAATTAAAGGAGATGCTAAATGACCCAGAGGAAGAACAGGACCCAGGAAGACTACAGAAATCTTAGAAACAAAAGTTCTTTATCCATCTTTCTAGGGTTCTGTCCCCCCCCCCCCATTAAATACCTCTACCCATATGTGCCTCCACTCAGGATTCAAATTAATGGAAGAGAAAATCTGATCATTCTAATCTGAGCCATGTACCCACCTGATCAGAACCAGCTGGAGTTGAGGACAAGCATTCCCCTAAGGGAGGGAGCAGGGCAGGGCTGTGACCAGAACAGGGAACAGGAGGATGCTGAACAGAGCAACACAACCTTCCACAAAATCTTATGTCATCTTGTCAGTAGATAGAATATTTATTATTACTTTTTTCTCATATGAAACAAGGACGTACTTATTGAAGAAATTTCGCAAAATTCAAAAAGTATAAAGTAAAATAGGAAAAAAGAGGAAAAAGAAAAAAATAATCTTTCATTCCATTATCCATAACCCTATATTAATTATTGCAACATAACAAGTTATTTTCAAAACTAGGGTCACCAAAGACAGAAAGTAGGTTAGCAAGGGGCTAACGCTAGTAAGGGATAGAGGCAATAACTGAGGGGTTCGGGATTTTTATTTTTTAAGATTCTAAAATTGGATGGTGGTGATGCTTACACAACCCTGTGAATGTACTAAAACTATTGAACTTTCCCTGGGTGAACTTTATGGTATGTAAATTACATCTGAATAAAGCTGCATTTAAAAAATCCTAAGGTGACCAATTATCCCAGTTTGCCCAGGACTTTAGTACTGAAAGTCCCACATTCCAAGGAACCTCTCAGTCCCGGTAAAACCTGGACAGTTAATCACCCTACTCAAAATTTTACAATTTAAAACAACAAACATTTGTTATCTCAATTTCTGTAGATAAGGAATCCAGGAAGAGCTTAGCTGGATGTTTCTGGATCAGGGTCTGTCATGGAATTGCAGTTAAGATGTTAGCTGGGACTGCAACTATCTGAAGCTTGATTTGGGCTGGGGAAGCTTGACCTCAGGCAGTTGTGAGGAGAGGGCTCCCTGACTTTCTTTCATCGTGGATCTCTCATAGTGTGCCCTCATGACATGGCAACTGGCTTTCCCCAAGTGAGAGAAAGAGAGAGAGAGACACTAAGATGCTGTAGTGTCTTTTATAACCTTATCTTGCCATCACTTCTGCCGTATCCTATTGGTCACACAGATAAATTCTGGCACAATTTGGACGGGGATTACACAAGGGCATTGGCACAAAGATGTGAATATAAGGAAGTCAGGGCCATTGGGCTATCCTGGAGGCTGCTCCCACAGACTGCAATCCTAACTCTAACCCTGTCGGCATTTTGCCAACATTTTGCTCATTTTTAAATTAAATCATGCTCATTATAGAATACATGGACCATTCAGGAGTGTAATAGGAAAACCTTATGATGAATACCTCTGAACACAAATTTTAATTCTGTTATTGATTGGATAGGATGGATTTCTAGATGTGCAATTATTAGGGCATATGGCTTCAGCATCTTAAGACTCTTATTACATAGCGCCAAAATGCTTTTCTGATACTTGAAGTGTATCAGATTCCTGTTTCCCCGGACTCTTGCTAGCCTTAGGTATTACTGTTATAATTTCTGGGGAAAGATTGTACCTCCTTGTTTCAGAGTGATTTCTTAATAGCAAGCTTGAACATTTTCTGGTATGTTCAGTGGCCACTGCTAATAAATAAGCATTTAACAGGTCATAAATTCTTTCCAGATATAGATATATTTATGCTTTCATTTAATATTTATTGAGTGTCTATTATAAGAATAAGGAAGTGTCCCTGCTCCTAAGATGCTCACAGTCAAGTGAGACAGAAAAAAAATAGTTCAATATATTCTCATCTGAGGAAATAGTGAAAAACCAAAGTAAAGAAATAGTTTGGTTGCTAATTTGAGTATTTCTCTCTTGCTGGAGCATCAAATAGAAAGGTGAGGGGCTGGGTGCTGTGGCTTACACCTGTAATCCTAGCACTCTGGGAGGCCAAGGACGGTGGATTGCTTGAGATCAGGAGTTTAAGACCAGCCTGAGCAAAAGCGAGACCCCACCTCTACTAAAAATGGAAAAATACGCCTGGCATTGTAGTGGGTACCTATAGTCCAGCTACTGAGGAGGCTGAGGCAAGAGAACTGCTTGAGACCAAGAGTTTGAGGTTGCTGTGAGCTGTGACCCCACAGCACTCTACCCAGGGTGATAGAGTGAGATTCTATTTAAAGAAAAAAAAAAAAAACGCAAGGAACCATGGAGATTGAAGAGAACCAGACTAGATAGGCAAGTTCAAATCACATCTCACTAGTATACTCAGCTCTGTTAAGAATGTTGGGGACTAAGTCCTGAGAGCAACAGGAAAGCAAGCACAAACTTTAAACAACCTGAAGTGAGCTGATCAGATTTGTGGTTCTGAAATTTCCCTTTGGTGAATGTGTGGGGAAGAAGCTAGAGGGGGCTAACAATGGAGCCAAGATAGACAGATAGGAAGCTGCAGCTGAGGATGGCCTGAGCCACTGGAGTGGTGGTGAGGATACGGGGACGCATTTTAAGTTTAAATAGCATCCCTCATCCTAGAGTTAAGTCTCTGGACAAATAAAGCAATAAAAGAAAAGTTTGGCAGATGGACTCTAGAACATACCACTTATTGCTGGAAAAATCTAACATGGGGGTCTTGGCTTAGTGTTAGAGCTAAATCAGACTGTAAATAAACCTCTAGATTAGGGCGGGTGCCTCTACTGTGAATGTTGTGTGCCACCTGGATCCCTCTTCAGAAATAAAGGGATTATTCCGCTGACTGCTGAGAGTGCTGGTCACAGACACCATCAGCTAGCAGCCCTCTTTAGGGATGACCTGAGCTAAAGACAACCGCTAGCCCAAGGCCATGCTCCAGTCCTGGGGTGGCCCACAACCAGAGACTGATGGGAGTGGGGAGTATCAAGTCTTGGTCGCCTAGCCAAATACCACACACTTTTGAAATGTCATCCCAGCTTTGGAGCTCCCAGAGGGCAGCTGAGGTCTGCATTGAGCCTGAATCCCTTCTCCTTTTTCAACTTCTCCCTTTGCCCAATCTTGCTCCCTTCCCTTCTTTTTCCTGTGTCTACTCTTTTCATTATGTCCTTTCTCTTCCCTTCTTTTTTATTTCTCCTTTCTTCCTTTCCCTTGGGATCAACAAGATTTGATCACAAGAGCGTTGCACAATAACATTTTTTTTGAAACAGAGTCTCACTCTGTCAGAGTGCGGTGGTGTCATCATAGCTCACAGCAACCTCAAACTCCTGGGTTCAAGTCATCTTCCTGCTTCAGGCTCCTGAGTAACTGGGACCACAGGCATGCACCACCATGCCCAGGTAATATTTCTATTTGTTGCAGAGATGCGGGTCTCTCAGGGTGGTCTTTAACTTCTGACCTTGAGTGATCCTCCCACCTCAGCCTCCCAGAGTACCAGGATTACAGGTGTGAGCCACCATGCCCAGCCCCCAATAACATCTCCTACACATTAATATTCATCTTGGAATCCGCTTCCCAGGGAACCTATCCTGTGACACCCTCTGGGGAAGACTACGCCTGGAGAAATAGAATATGTGCCCTCCTGTGACTAGTAGCCAAGAGGAGGAAGGGTGGCTCAGAACTAGCATGGCTGGTGTGTCCTTTCCTAAAGTACAAATCGTGGGTCACTCCACCTTCCCTGAGATAGAGTGGGTAAATATGTGGAGAGATGCAGGATTTACACTACCCACATTTCTTCAACAAAGTAACATTGAGACAACATCAAGGGATAATAAGGAAGATTCATTAGAAATTAACATATTGGGTATAGATGAGGAAAAATTGGGCCAGTCAAAGATTACTTCTAGGTCTCTGATATGGGTAACTTCATGGATGGTCGTGTTGTTTACTGAGAAAAAGAAGAAACAAATTTGGAGGAATCTGTGAGCTTATTTAGAGGTGACTTTGGGATGTCAAAGTAGAGGTGTTGATTAAATGATTAAAGATATATATCTGGAGTTCAGGAGCTTGGTCTGGAATACGGAAATGCTGGTATGAATGTGTATGGTCATCAGCATGCACCACGTAATAACTCGTATCCCACAAGGCTGACTGGCAAATAATTTGGGGACAAGAAGTCAAGTGGGGGGAAAAACAGGCCACAATCATGAATTAGTATTTTCTGAGATTTGAGAAGATACTACCTACCTAAAACAAGATCAGGAAGGCTATAAAAGAGTGATTACAAATGCAAAGAAATCTTGGGAATGAGTAGCATGACTGGCAAATAAAAATTTCCCTGGAAGCATTAGAAGAGAGAGGTGAGGAAAATATTCCAGAAAGTAGAACAGAAACAAAAAGGTGACAGTCAGAAGAGATAATTCAGAAAAATTCAACAGTCCATTAGTAATATCTTTATGTAGATCCTGTCCTGCTTTCTTTTTGACTCTTCATTCTTGGATGAGTTTCTGGACTAGTTTTTACCAGGAAGTTTGTAGGAGGAAGGACCAGGCATTTTGTGATAGCCTGGGGAAAAAAAAAAAAGGACGCAGCAGAAGGAAGACGGATAAAGGGTGAGGAAGGTATGACAGATGGAGCATATTCCCTGAGGAGACCCAGAGCTCTGGTGTAGCGGCTCACCCTAAATGGGAGGGTAGAAAAAATATGGATACAGATAATCTCCTACGTGGGGTGATTGGAAATGGAGGGAGTTCTTTTCCCAGTTTGTTTTTCTCCAAGAAGTAGGGATCCTGTCATCTGTTGCGACACAGGGTGTGAGCATTGTGGTTGGGTTAGGGTATGGGGATGGAACTCTGGGGAGTTGGAAGGCTTTTTTATTGACACAGCCTAAATGAAGAACCAAAAAGAGCTGCCTGGGGAAAGAAGAAATGATTGCCAGACAACAGTGAGCTGGAGGCCCCTACCAGTGGGTGGCTGAGAATAGATTTTGCTAATCAGAGCTGAAGGGAGAATAAACTACGTAGAGGAAACAGGCTTGTTTCAGAAGGAAAGTCACCTAGGTTCTTCTGAGAAGAGAGTTATATAAATGAAAAATAGAAAAACATCCTCCTATGAGTCATGGGTCTCGTTTTCATCAGCTCCCAGCTTATTTTCCTTTGATGTTTACAAAAGGACATGTGATTACATAGGGGAAAGGTAAAGGCTATAATAAGGCAGGGACGCAGGAGAAGGAAGAGACTCGAAACCCTGCTGAGAGCAAAGCAGGGGAGAGGGCTCCCTCAGTGATCTCCCAGCTTCTTCAAGGTTTGGCCCCCCTGGCGTGGAAATTCACCGAGGGGGTCAGACACGTGAGTGCTTCATTGCTCTGTCTTCAGCCTCTAGAACTGAACCTGGTACAGCGTTAGGTGCAAAATAAATATTTGGTGAATGAATGAAGTTCACACAGTGAACTTCTGGCGTTTTAAGATGGTTAGCACATGAGCAGTCTCCTTTTTTTCTCCCCCTTCTTTTACAAAAGGTTTCAGACAGCCTTTGGGCCTGCTGGGCCTTTTTAAAATGACAAACAGTCCTACAGCTGAGGCTCCAAAGGACCCAACCGCCCACCTCCCATACAGAACTGCGTCTCTTCTGTTCTTGTTGGAAAGGCAGGCACAGCTTGCTTTGCAAGAAACTTGCATAGGAAATAGTGCAATCTGGGCTGCTTTTCATCCTTGTTCAACCTCATTTCCTAAGTTAAAGAAAGAGAAATTTAAGGAATCTTAGGAATATGAAACTTCTCTGGAATGATCTTTATTGTGCTGGGTTTGGAACCAGATGAAATCCTAAAGGGCTGTCAAGCTCGCCAAGAATAAAAAATGAAAAATAACTTAAACAATCCCGGCCAAACTCTGAAAAAGATATCTAGAGCAGCAGTTATTTTTTTTTCTTTCCCAGATTGGTTCGCCTTTCCCCCAGTTTCTAACTGTTACAGGATCGTTTCAGATTATTGGGGAGTAGAAGGGAAGATAGATGGAAGGAATCCGGCATTTTGGAAGAAGTATGCACACACTATGCTTTGTAATTTACACAGCTTGGTACACAAGCTAACTCCCTCTCCTGTTAAGATGCCACAGACTGGAGGGTGAAGTTTTTATTCGTGGCATTCTCTTTAGGAGTTTGTTCATGATATTTGGGTCCCTTCCTTTATCCCCCAATTCAACCTATACTTATAGTTTATGGATCATCTCTCCACGGCTGCACCTGTGGGGTGGAAGGCCATTTTGCCTGTCCTACATTTTCCCAAAAAGAGAGCAAGAAAAACTGTATATAGTCTGCCAGATGGGCAGGAAACACTTTGCTGAACTAAAAATTTTCCAGCAATGGTATCCCCAGTTTGCCATTTTGCTGTGAGCCCTACATAAAGTAGACAAGCATTTCCTCTGAAATCTCTACCCCACCCCTGCCAAGGCTGGCTTGGCTGGCTCCCAGAGGCACTGAGAAGGTGGAAGGAGGCAGCCTGTAGAATGATCCTTTGCTTGCACCCTCACGCTCACCCCACTGTGAGGTAAGTGCCCCACAGCACGAGCTGGCTCTGAGAAAGGAACTGAAACTGATTTGCCCATGGTCAGTCTGGGTGGACCTTGAGCCCAGACGAAAGCACAGCACTGCTGCAGCGAGGAGCGTGCTGGGCTGAGTCACAGCTTCACCAGGAATGCAGCTAGTCTGGAATGCAAAGCAGGGGCCCGATGCCTGCCACGCATGGAACAGTGACTTAGAAAGGGGAAGGTCTTTTCTTACACATAGTGAAGCTACAGAGATGGTAAATAAAAACTTTTTCTTTCTATTCTTCTTCCAATCTCCCTTCCCGGTTCCTTCTTAGGGCAAACACTGAAGTTGGGGGATATCTTTCCGCCTTTTCTGGTGTATGCTTTTATCTATCTGTATGCATATGTGTGCCATTATCTGCATGTGTGTATATATCTGTCTACCTACTGTCTATCTATATCCATGCAGAGAGGGCAAGAGAGACAATTTTGCTTTGTTTTGCTTTGACCTAATTGGTATCACAGAGCATGGAATATTATTCAACTTTCTTTTTTTAAGAAAAATTTAACCATGTCTCTTCTTGGAGGTTTTTCTGTGTCAGTGTGTTCTAAATCTTTTTAACTGCTACTTACTTCTTTATAACTCACATGCATCCTGTTTATTTAACTACCCCTCTTTGGATGATAACTTAGCTTGCCATGCTATCAGTTTGTACTACTACAAATTATACCACAGTGAACAGCCTTCTATCTGTTCCCTTTTTTGTACATATGCAAGCGGCATCTCTAGGGTGGGTGCTCTGGGTGTAGGATTCCTGAATCAAAAGATAGGTGCATGTGAGGTATGAAGGATCACTGCCCAGTGTGCTCTTCAAAAAATCTCAGCCAAATAGAGACTTTACCTCCTTCATGTTTACATGGATGGAACTGGAAAATGTGCTTCTTAACCCTGTGAAATTTAAATCTCCCTTTGATTGCTTCATGCCCCTATTGCACACCCTATGTCCTGACCCTCTTCTTTTTCCCCACATATCACCCATTTAACTCTTATCTCCCAAACAGCCAAAAAGGCAAAATTAACCAAAT
>CAUYQV010115433.1:0-18215 GCA_963574575.1 Galagoides demidoff
CCTGTGGTCCCAGCTACTTGGGAGACAGAGGCAGGAGACTCGCTTGAGCCCAGGAGTTGGAGGTTGCTATGAGCTGTGATGCCATGGCACTCTACCCAGGGGGATAGCTTGAGGCTCCGTCTCAAAAAAAAAAAAAAAAAAGAACAGTAACTATATTCTTTTTTTCCCTTTTTTTAAAATCAGCATAATTTAAGTGTGCTGTAAAACTTTGACTATAGGTTCAAATGTGATGTGATATTAAAAATGTTGAAAAACACAGCCTAGAGAGTAGAGGCTATATCTACGTCATCTTCACCTGCGTGAGGCATGCATCGCAGGCATCCAGTAAGTCTTTGCTGAGGGACCTTTGGGACCTGCATCCCAACTCTCTTTCTTTAATTGCCTGGAGCCTAGAAGACTGTAGCTTGCCTGCCAGGGCTGGAGGGAAGGCTCTGACCCTGGTTTCCAGAGGTGCTGTAGAATGGTGGTTTCCATCCAGCACTGCTGTGCCAGAGAGAGCAAGAGCCACATTCCTGCCATGTCATGACCACTACCACCCCCAAAGCATATCTAAAATACAATGTTACCCCCGGGAGACCACTTTAAAATCAGAGCCCAGGATTTTAAACAGATTTCATTTTCCAATCTGCCCCCTGGAAGTCTGGAAATTTAGAAATTTGGCTCAAATCCTGTCTGGAAATTGATGTTCACTGCTTTTGCAGAAAGGAGTAAGATTTTACTGTGGACAAGGAAAAAGCTCATTAAAGTCTGTCACTTATCTTCCTGGGGAGCTGTTTGCCTGTTATGAGCTGAACCTTACAATGCTAATTCCTCCTTAGGGAATGAGCACGCGGCTGGTGCTGCAACATCTCTCAGAATAACTTGAGAGCAATTTTTTTTGCTATTATTATCATCATCATTATCATTATTTCAACCTAGCAATTAAATTAATACTATTAAGTCTGTACTTTCAGCAAATTGTTATGGCATGAAGGAGCGTGTGTGTGTGTGTGTGTGTGCGCGTGTAGGGGTTATAGCTGTCATCATTTCTATCTTCTTGTAGGGAGGTAATAATTTAGACACAAGTATGTGCTCCAGGCTAAAAACGGATGAGTGAGAAGGAGCTAGGGAGGAAGGGGGGCGCTCCACCAAGCTTTTTCCTATTAATTCAAAGGTAATCAACATGACTATTGAATAAAGTGTAGCCTGGCCCATGAGGCCACAAAAGATCACATGTATACACCTCAGCATCTCAGCACTCCCAGAGATCCTGACTCCTGTGGCTGGTCTGGTGACAGCCCAAGAAAGCTAAGATGAACCTGACGTGAGAAAGCAGAAACAGCATCTGAGGTTTGCATCTCCCAGGAACTAGGCATGGCTTGATTGTTTTACCCCATCCCCAACTACCCAACACTTTAACAGAAATTGAGCTGGAGAGGGACCAAATAGCGTTAGTTCCTGTTGGGGGTTAAACATAGCCCTATACAAATCCTCCACTCCTGCCCAATCTTCCCCTCCTCCTAAGACAAAGAAGACAAAGGACCTAGTTAGCCCCACCCCCAAGTTCAGACCAAAGGACCCTAACCCATCAAAGCCTTCTGGGCGAGCTGGGAAATTTGCCCACCCCCTATAGCCCCATATAAAAGGGGTCTCTAACTGCCCCCTGGGTGCAGACGCCACCTTTGCACTGTCCAGGTTGATCACCTCCCCTTTCAATAAACCTGGAGTGAAGGCCCAGGCACAGTGACTCATACCTGTAATCCCAGCACTCTGGGAGGCCGAGGTGGGTGGATCACCTGAGCTCACAGGTGCAAGACCAGCTGAAGCAAGAGTAAGACCCCATCTCCAAAAATAGCCAGGCGTTGTGGGGGGCAACTATAGTCCTAGCTACTCGGGAGGCTGAGGCAAGAGAATTGCTTGAGCCCAGGAGTATGAGGTTGCTGTGAGCTATGACACCACAGCACTCTACCAAGGGTAGCAGCAAGTCTCTGTCTCCTCAAAGCAAAAAAAAAGAAAGGAAAGAGAAAGAGAAGAAAAGAAAGGAGTATTGGAATTGGCCAAAGCTGAGCATGAATCCCAGCTGTGTGACCTTGCACAGTAAAAACCTCTCTGAGTCTGTTTACTAGAACTCTTCCCTCCAGTGTGGGTATGAGTGTTAAATGGCTCTCACTATTGTGCTCTCACAAATGCCTGCCACCTCTAGGCTTGTGTCCTAGCTACTGCAGGACCCAGCTCAACACCTACCTCAGGGCCAAAACAGGGGCCTCCGTGGCCAAAGGGACTCTCCTGAAGACATCCAGGAGGAGGCACCCCACCCCTGGGGAATCTCTCCACTCTCTCCCCCTGGTTCTGGGCAGTAATCTGAGATGGCAGGCTGGGCATTTCTCTTAGAGGACAATGTGTCTTCAAGCACCGCTCAGGCAGTGACGAGCAGGCTGTGCCTGGAATCCTCAGAGACGGTGTTTGGGGTAGAGGGAGAAAACTACGGACCCACTGTATAAAAACCTTTGCTGACATTTAGCCATAGCTCTCACAAGTCTTTCCTTATGCAGATTCCACTTCGTGTAGTAATGATCATCCTAGATATTTGATATTCATTTATGTGTGTCCTGCTTCTTTCACCTAATTTTATAGAGGAGGAATCATTTTAGTAGTTGCAAAATATTGTGGCAGCAAGGGTACACCATCACATGTGCAGCCATCACGGGGACCTTAGATTGCCACCAAACGGTTTGCTATTGTGAATGGTGTTCTGAAACAAATCAAGCCTTTTCTACGTGGGGGGCTATTATCTCAGAAATTATTTCCTAGAATTATCAGGTTAAATATCATAAGGCACCCAATACCTCGCAACAAACTTATTTCCAAAAGAGTGAAATCAATGGATAAGCTCCAAAATTTGTGCTCCTGAAATTTACTGACATCTACAAAAACCAACCAAACAAACAAAAACCAATGCCAGGATTCTTAGAGGCGGCCTCACCTAGACCAGTAGGTTGGCTCTACCATTAACTCACTGCCTCTTTACTGTGGCTCCCACACCACTATAGAACAAGAGATGACCCTGGGACATAAATAAACTTTTAGTATGTTGTTGCAAAAACTATGAAACACACAAAATCCACATTTCCCTAAATCTTGTTTAGGCCCTAGCTAAAGCATATGTTGGAGTTTTGGGGTTTTTTTAACTGTTGAGTGAAAGGAAAAAAAATACTGTGTAAATAGGAACTCAGACCATTACACTAATGTGATAAAAGCTGCCAAAGTGGAGCAGGAAACTGCCCAGGGTAATCAGGCAAAGCCGGGCCAGGCCTCAGGAAGAACAGGGCCCGAAGAAGGGAAAGTGTGGAAATTGGCTCTTGCACGTAGAGGCCCTTGGGGCTGGGGTGAGGCTGTCATCAGACATTGTCACCTTAGCAGGAAAGAGGAGGTATCCAAGGGAGCAAAGAGCCCAGAGCATACCTTAGGGTAGGGGCTGGGGTTTGGGGAGAAAGGAAAAGATAAGATCTGGCAATTCAGAGGGAAATTTAGTAAACTCCCTTTGCCTTGAAAAGCAAGGGTAGTCAAGGAAAAGCCAGGCCTGCTTCCCTGCTTTCCAGTTTGATGAAAATATTTCAAAGGGTATATAAACCCAGCGCATTGTAGCCCATAATTGCACTAATGTACACAGCTATGATTTAATAAAAATAAATAAATAAAATAAAACACCCAGATGTGCAGCAAGAGTCTCCGCCAGCCTTGTGCTCAGATCCTGGTTCTGCCGCTTCATAGCTGTGGGATCCTCATTTTCTAACTTTTACTGGGAGCTGTAATATGCTAATTCACAGCACCATGCCTAGCGCACAGGCAGGCTCCAACAGAGGCCAGTAGTAGAAGCAGCAGCGTCCAGCAGTGACTGTGGGGGAGGGAAGGAGAGAGGGACCTGAGTCAGGGCTGAGCAGTTCTCTCGCCCTGGAAACTATCCCCTAGATATTTCTTGATTCTCCTCCACAAAGCTCAAAGGACAGCCTGCCTCACCCAACAAAGAGAGGGTATTCAATGGGAATGTCACACACCCACTGACTTTCCAACAGCTGGGATTTGTAAGAACTATTGATAATTCATAATCTTACTGCAGTGGGTTGGACAGTGTGGCCCCAAAAATCACGTGACCTTATTTGGACGTAGAGTCTTTGCAGATGTAGTTAGGGACTGAGATGAGAGCATAATGAGGGTGGGCCCTGAATCCAGTGACTGATAGCCTGATGAACAGAGGAGAGGATGCAGAGACACAGAGTGGAGAGGCCGTGGGAAGGCGGAAGCAGAGACCGGAGTTATGCTACCACAAGCCAAGGAATGCCAGGAGCCACCAGAAGCTGTAAAAGGCAAGGAAAGATTCTCCCCTAGAAACCATGGAGGGGGCCCTGCTAACACCTCCGTGTTTGACTTCTGGCTTCCAGAACTGTAAGAGAATAAATTCCTATTGTTTTTAAGCCACTCAGCTTGCAATAGCAACTACAGGAAACTAATACTCCAACAGTCTCAATTTATAGAGGGAGAAATCAGGTACTACAGAGGATGGTTACTACCACCCACAGAAAGTTGTCAGCTAAACAGGAGCCATAACCCAGTCTCCTGAGCCCCACCCAAGGCCCTCCCTTCACTCTGGAGAATCTTTCAAGTTTTTGATGTCAGATAGGACTTCAGATCTAAGTTAGAGTCAAAGAAAGCAGCCACTCTGACAGGTGTCCCCCCCAGGGAGCACTCTGAGTAGATTCTCTTGTCCTGATGATGACTCGCAGCTCAGTTCTAGGTGAGAGAGGTCTGACTAATTCCATCTTACTACTGGTGACTTTGCTTGTTGGTGAGCATGAGAGAAGAAAACCAGCCAGCTCCCTCTCCTAATGAAACCAATTGGCAAGTTCATCTCCAGAGATCTTGGTGACATTGACATAGAAGGTGCTGTGTAATGAATGAAAAAGAAACCTAGTAAATAACATAGGATTTTGATATTGACTCAGTATGATACTGAGCTCAATCTCCGTTGAGTCATCGGATGATGTTGAATAAAAGTGCACAGAGTTTTCTACTCTACATGTACATAATTGCTTCCATTTATTGATCACCTACTACGGGCCAGATACTATGCTGAATCTATTAGGCCCCAAAAGGGAGCAAAACGAACACTCAGTTTCAGCGAGGAGAGGTGAATAAAGGGCTATTGGACAAAGGTGGGAGCAGAATGTGGGGCAACCACACATCCCCAGGATGGATAGTAAGAGCTCTGCCCATCCTGGGCTAAAGGGATAAGAGTGGGGGAGACAGAGAGAGCCACATGGAGAGGGCAGCTAGAAGGAGCTGAGGGGGGAAGGGACACAGCCTGCTGACAGTGCCCCCAGCAGGGAGGAGCCAGGCTCAGCCCCTCCCTCCCTACAGGACCCAGAGGGGCTAACAGAACTCTCATCCTCACACATTTTGACCTGGTTTCTGTCACTGAATTTTCCCAATAATCCTATGTGGTAGGGATGATTATCAACAGCCCAATTTTAGTTAAAGATGAGGAAACTAGAGTTAAAAGAAGAAACAATTTGCCCAGTTCTGGCAACCAAATGGGCCAGGATTTGAACCCAAATCTGTCTGACTTCACAGACCATAGAGTCCCATTCTTACATATTATGCCATAAATTTGCTATAAAACTGGCAGAATTAATTTTTTTAAAAACCTGGCTCAGCACCTATAGCTCAGTCTGGGGTGTCAACCACAAACACCGGAGCTGGTAGGTTTGAACCCAGCCCAGGCCCGTCAAACAACAATGACAACTACAACCAAAAAATAGCTGAGTGTGTGGCAGGCGCCTGTAGTCCCAGTTACTTGAGAGGCTGAGATAAGAGAATCGCTTAAGCCCAAGGTTGAGGTTGAGATTGGGGTTGCTGTGAGCTGTGACGCCACAGCACTCTACCAAGGGGGACATAGTGAGACTCTGTCTCAAAAAATAAAAAACAAAAAACCTTTACAAAACTGGATTATGTGTTCACTTGACATTAAAGTATGAAGTATAAAGTATATAAAGTATAATTATATTAAGTATATAATTTTCTTTGTTGTTTGGGGATAGAAAGACAAATTCACAAATTACCTGGTGAACATATAGAACTTTTTTCCCAAGACAGAGTCTCCCTCTGTCACCCTGGGGAGAGTGCCATGGCAACATCACAGCTCACAGCAACCTCAAACTCTTGGGCTCAATTGATCCTATTGCCTCAGCCTCCCAAGTCTCTGGGACTGCAGGCTCCCGCCGCAATACCTGGCTGATTTTTCTATTTTTAGTAGAAACAGAGTCTCACTCTTGCTCAGGCTGATCTCAAATGCCTGAGCTCAAGCATTGGGAGCATTTGGGAGCCCTGGCCTCCCAAAGTGCTAGGATTATAAGCGTGAGCCACCGCACCCAGCCAACATACAGAACTTCATTTAATCACTAAACTGTGAGGATCTAAATGCCCTATGTAAGTGTTCAGAAAGGGAAGAGATGGAGAAAAGATTAAATGAAAGGCAGACTGTGGGTACCCAAAGGATTTTGGAGGTCAGCAAGCCCTCATTCCACCCTCATTGCACAGGAGGACCCTAAAAAGGGATGTGAGTTGGCCAGGGGCAGGGTGGTGTGAGGCACCATGGGTCTCCTTGCAAATGAGATGGGAGAGTTCCTGGCCCTTCCACCCGGCCCACTTGCACACCATTCCTTGCCCTGACTGTGGGAACAGCTGGCTATGTCCTGCACATGACTGTCCAGGCTCTGAGCCTTGCTGGTGCTGTTCCCTTTGCTTAAAATAACTGGAAAGAGCAAGCACTAACACTACCCCAAGTGCTGTACACACTTCTAATTTCATCTTTGAAACAACCAAATTACATAGGTATTATTACTGCACTCAATTTACAGCCATGGGCAAGAGAAGCACAGAGCGGTTATGTAATCTACCCAAGAACACACAGCTAATAAGTGGCATGGCAGGAATTCAAACTGAAGCAATCTGATCCAAGCCTTTGCTCTTTTCTATGGAATTCTACTTTTGGAATGCCCTAACAACTTTCTCCCCATTCCCATCAGTAGGAATTCAATTAATTCCTATTAGTATCTCAAAACCTTTAGCTGAGAGATCTTCAAAATTTTCTGCAAAAGGACTTTTAATATCAGAAAAGAGTGAACCTGACTCAGCACCTGTAGCTCAAGCAGCTAGGGCGCCAGCCACATACACTGGCGGGGTCAAATCCAGCTGGGGCCTGCCAAGCAATGACAACTACAACCAAAACATAGCCAGGCTCTAGGACTGGCGCCTATAGTCCCAGCTACTTGGGAGGCTGAGGCAGGAGAATTGCTTAAGCCCAAGAGTTTGAGGTTGCTGTGAGCTGTGACACCACCACTCTACCGGGGGCAACATAGTGAGACTTGGTCTTAAAAAAATAAATAAATAAAAGAGTGAACCTGTGGGGCCTGGAGACATAGCCTAGAGGAGCCTGTCATATGGGAGAAATGTCTTCGTAATCTCTCGTTTTAATTTAAAAATTCATCTAAATTTTGTATTCCTCTACATAATATTTTTATGTTTGTGGGCTGGGCACAGGGGCTCATGTCTATAATCCTAGCACTGTGGGAGGCCGAATCTGGTGGATTGCCTGACCTCACAGGTTCAAGACCAGTCTGAACAAGAGCAAGAGCCTGTCTCTAAAAATAGCCTGGCACTGTGGCTGGTGTCTGTAGTCCCAGCTACTTGGGAGGCTGAGACAAGAGAATGGCTTGAGCACAAGAGTTTAAGGTTGATGTGAGCTGTGACGCCACAGCACTTTACTGGGGGGCAACAAAGTAAGACTCTGTCTAAAAAACAAAAAGTTTTCATGTTTGTTTTATTTTTAAAATAATGTTTTTAATAACTTAGCATTGAGCAAGCTGACTCCCCAGAGAGGGACCCCAGGTTCATCCCATGACCTTACCTGCCCCATAGCACAAGACCCACATTCTCCAGAATGTGAAATCTACCACAGTTCAAGCATCAATTCTTCAGGAATCATCAAACATCCCACTCTTGTAACTGTATATGATTCCTCTTTCTTTGAGTTATTAAAGCAGTTATGGTTAAAGGCTTCCCAACAGGCCCCAGGCAGAGCAGGCAAGAAGCCAAATGCTTACCCTGCAGAATGCTGGGGCAGACTGAGGATGTTGGAGGGGGGCAGAGCCAGCTGAGGAAATGTGACCTTACTCCAGCACATACTGGTAAAGGTTCCCCTGGGTGGGGGAAAGGTAGACCTGATTATAGTGTTTGCCAATTTCCCTGGTGTAAATACTCCCACCATGGCTGACTTCAGGCTACCAACATGAACATGGAATTGGGTAGCGAGGTGCAGTAGCTCATTCCTAGTATTCCACCATTAGAGACACCATAGATAATAGGAAAGTGTAGTAAAATAATTAGGAAGTAACAAATTTTTAGAATTTATTTATGTTTTAATGTAATATGTTTAATGACAAGTTTATGCAATTTATAGTTTAATAATGTTGATATTAACACCTGGCTTACAATATTCCTGAACATTTTCTCAATTGGCTCTTGTAAGTCAGTACAGATCACCTCTAGCATGACACTGAACAACTAAATTTCTCTTGTGTGGCTTAAACAGTACTATCTCCCAAAATTAATTACCGTTTTGGGGAGAAGAACATATTCATGATTTAACAGCCCCGTAATTTAACAGAACTTACATGCACACAGCTCACACTGCTGGAACTGCGGAGAAGAAATCCAGTGAGTAAGGGCCACATCCACTGCTGTGCCCTGGAGGACCTGACATGTCCCCCTCCTTGATCCCTAGGATCCAAGTGGCCATGAGGGAACTGGAGAGAACAGTTGAGCAAATGTCAGAGTGGGCAATACTCCAGGATGAATGTCCCAGGGCAAGGGTAACAGAAGGAGGAGAAGGAAAGGATCCATCCCGAGAGTTAAAAATTTCTGGTGGGGAGGGGCAGGGCTTTCCCAAGGGAGGTAGGTGGAGGCTGGGAGACCTGGCCTCTTGCTAAAGTGTGGGAGAATTTCAGGGCCTAGGGAACCAAATCAGGTGTTACAGAATGTCCTTGGGGACCCTGCTTGTAATAGACTTAGTTTTGGACTTAGTTTTCAGTTCATTCCCTTTAAGATTCAGAGCAGAGTTGAAGTTAACAAGACTTGTGACTTTTCTTCCCCTCTGTTATAATTCCAAAATGGCTACAACCCCTCAGTAGAGAATTCAGCTTATTTCTATTCTGCCTCTTGTAGCTTTCTAGAAAGTCCAACAAGATGGGATGCCAAAGAAATACCCATCTGCTCACTGGCCTCAAAGAATAGAAAACATTGGCTTCTCTCAAGTATACAGTCACTCAGGGGTCTAGGAGGTAGACCGCTTAATACTGGGGGAGCCCCAGAGAGGACAAGCTGATAACCCAGGCTTGTACTTGCTGCTGTGGGTTAGAGGACAATGTCTTCTGAAAGGAGGATGGAGAGCCCCATATCTGGGTAGCATCCCTGTCTACACCCAGCACATAATACCAGCGATGTTGTGTTATATCTCTGCCTCTCTTGCCTAGATCCCTTCCCTTGAAGGGAAGAGAAGTTGTCATCTCTAGCACAGGACCTGGTGTACAGTGGGTGCACAATCAATGTTTAGGGGTTTAGGTTTCTGAGATCCCAGGAGTGCCTTCAGTCTTTCCATAAGGAGGAAGCCTAGAGCAGCTGGACTGGAACCCACCCTGAGGCTGTCATGAACCTGTAAGACCAGGAGCACCCAACGAAATGCACCAGTGAATGAACAAGCACGTCTGCTGGCTCCTAATGAGCCACCAGACTTGGTACTGGGAGAAGATAGGGAAGGGGAAAGCCAATCCCAGCTTAGAGAATGTCCTGAGTAGAAATTCTCAGTGCTGGGGCTTCGGGTGGGAGAGTAATGTGAGATGAAGCTGTGTATACCTGGGGAGATGGAGCAATTCCACGGGTGAACTCATGAGCTCCTCTGTGAGGTTGAGAGACTCAAGACTCATCTAAGTCCTCAGCAGTAGAAGGTGAACTCTGCCCCAGGTTTCTTGCTCCATAACTAATGCTGGCTGCTCCCCTCCTCTCTAGACCAAGCACAAGGCTAAGGAAGCCTGAGGACAGCTGGCAGGACAACTCCAACCCAGGGGACTTCTGAAGACGTGGGGTGGTCAGCAGACTTCCCGGTGATAATTGGGGTGATTGGCAGGGAGAAGAATGGGAAAGGGTATAGGGAAGCCCAGGGCAAACTGGAAGCAGGAAAAGGTAAGTTATACCTGGAAAAATGCAAGGACCGAGGCTCTGGATGGTGCTGGGGCTTCGGTTGGGAGAGTAATGGGAGACGAAGCTGAAAAGGCAGCTTGAGGCTTAGTAGTGAGAGCCTCAAGTGCCCAGCTAAGGATTTAGCACTTTGACAACTCAGTTTCCTCATGTGTAAGTCAGGGAGGGGGTGTTTACCTTTATTTGTGTCCTTATTCATTGATGTCTATCTCCTGCCTTGAACTGTCAGTCCCAGGAGGGCAGCAGGCTCTGTGCTTGGTTTTGCTCACCTGGAGAAGTGCCAAGCATGGAGCGGGCACTTAGTAAGTGTCACTAAATCAAGGAACAGCCAGAGAGTTTCAATTTGTGTCTTTGGTATTAGATTCCAAAGCAGCCTTAGGCACTGGAAGGGCCTGTCCTGGTAGCTCCAGACACTGTAGAACCACTCCCTCCAGGCTTCTGATGTTCTGTACATTTGCAATCTCATCTACACCAAGAGATCCTTAACAAAAAAAAATAAGTTTAACAGCAACAACAAAAAATAGCCAGGCATTTTTTGTGGTGGGTACCTGTGGTCCCAGCTGCTTGGGAGGCTGGGGCAGGAGAATCGCTTGAGGTCAGGACTTTGAGGTTGCTGTGAGCTGTGGAACCACAGCACTCTACCCAGGGCGACAGCTTGAGACTGTCTCAAAAAAAAAAAAAAGAAGCCACGGGAGTGGGTGTCCTCTCAGGCCTCACTGTCCCATCATGCTGGACGTTGCCTTGTGACCATCACCCAGATGCTTGTGTGTGAAGGGGGCCAAGCCCAGGTCCTCCAAGCCTCTCTGTCTCTGCTGGCTGTACCAGGACATTTGCCCACTTTGGAGGGCACCTTTCTGCAAGTTCAGGGTCTGATCACCAAACAGGGCCTTTCCTTTTCTGTTGCCAAAGACCCTGGGAGAACGACTCATCAGAAAACCCAAGTCAGTCCCTGTTCTTTCCTTGCAGGCCTGGTGTCTTTTCTCCCCACAGACTGGCAGATGTCATGACCTTGCTGGAGTGCCACTACCAGCTGTGCCAGCTCCCTTCAGCTCCCTGGATTTCTCAAACCTAGATTTAGAGTGGCTGAAAAGAAAAAAAAAACCATACATATCTCCTCCCTCCACACTGAGACGCCTCACACTTGAGTTGGGGGAATGCCAACAAAAATAGCATGATGTCATCCTCTGGCTGATCCTGTTAATCCCTTTCCTGCCGAATATTGAGTCTTGGTTTTTATTTAAAAGCAATTTTATTGTCAAAGGCTGGTTAAAAGCCTCTTCGAGCCATGCTGGGAAACCTGGAGACGTCTTTGATGTGCAGAGTGATGCAGGACCTCGGCTCCCTGCACCCAGCAAGGAAAGAAAATGGGATTTGCAGAAGGCTGGGAAGCTGCAGGAATTTGGTTTCAGACAGTGTGCATTACCAGCGGCATCTGGTTTTGCATTTCAGGGCCAGCACACCTCTGCAAGCCAGCCTCTCTGAGAGGAGCAGCCCAGTCTCACTCCTGCCTCCATCATCACTGAAATACGTTGGCATCAATCACCTGTCTCTCTGCTGGGGTGCCTTGACCCCACCCTTACCCTCATTACCAAGTATCCAAAGCCCAACCTATTCCAGAAGGGCTGCCTTCAAGAGGCAAGGTGGACTTGGGGCCAGGAGTCAGAAACTTGAGGCTCAGCTTTGGATGAGCCTGGAAAAATCACTTAATCTCTTTGAGCTTTAATACCTCATCTGTAAGGCAGAAGTATGTCTACTGGCCCTGCTACCTGCTTTGTGTCATAAGTTATACCAAAACATTGAAATTAAGTCATGCATTTTCAAATGAACTAAGGAGCCCTGTACTAAGGCTGAGCATTACTGCAAACAGGGTGGAGTGTGAAAGAGGGAAAGAGAAGCGAAGGGACTGGAGGTGTTTGCAAGGCAGTGTTTTCACTGAAGGACCATGAGCCTAAGACAGAGAAGAAGGGATATGAAGCCAGATAGGACTGACAGGGAGTGAGAAAGAACTGGGCCCCATAGGTCTAGGTGAAAAATGAGGTTGAAAAATTGTAGGGGGCCTTGAGGAAAAGAGCTGGAAGAAACAAGAAATAAACAGTTCGTGGCAAGTAGGAGGTCAAGATGAGGATCCTGGGAAAGTCATGCCCATGATGAAGGGTGCAGGGATGATGAGGGTGTTGACAGGATGTCCAGGAGCCAAGGTGGCCAGTCAGTGAGGAGGTTGACCAGAAGGCTGGGAGGGAGTCAGGGAGGAAGAGGGGCTAAAGGGTATGAGTCCAAAGAATGGTACTTCAAAAATGAAGGGGGGTTAGGGGAGCCAAGAGGATTGCAGACTCACCCCCTGACCCTGAGGGGGGAATGGGAAATGAAGCAGTCCCTATCTGAGGGGCCTGAGGGCAGAGAGAAGGGAATATTCCAGGGACCAGCTGAGGGTACGGAGGGGCATGCTCTGGGGAGAGAGGGGGTGGGGCATGGGGGGGGCAGAGGGGCTGAGAAGGAGAAAAGTTGAGGTGGAGTCTGGGAGCAGGTACAGGTCAAGGCCTGGGATTCTGGGTGAGACTAAGGAGAATAGGACAGGTCTGATGGATCTCAACCTCCAGGTCTCCAGGAGTGGGGTGAGGACTTGGGGCTGAAGACCTCACATGGTGCCTTGGCCCCAGAGTAGGTTCGGGCAGGTGGGCATGCTGGCTTTGGCAGGCTTTAGGCCAGCAGGCACCTAAGGGCTCCTTCCACGAACCGTGCCTGATGGGTGGTGGACCTACTGTCAGCTGGTCGAACAGGACTCACGAGATGGAGAGTGGCCCCACAGGTTGGACAGGTGATCAGATCAGGGACTAGATGAGGTCTGAAGTCCATTCCGTCTCGCCACCCTGTGATCAAACACTTCACAGTTGTTCCCAGATGGGCCCCAAGCATGAGATGTGCAGCTCAAACTGTGCTGGTTGTTTGACTTCCAATTTCATCTAGCTGTCAACAGGTGTGCAGCGGCCTTGACCACCAGATGCTGAGAAAGGAAGTGGACACCCCTGACCTTCTGGTCTGAGCAGAGCCACCCAAAGCCAGATGTGTAGGGACTCAGGAGGCACCTGAGCTAAGGAGCGGGGAGGGAGAGTGTAGAGGCTCTTTGTTCTCAGGGCCCAGAGCCAATTTGGAACCAGAGATTCTAGTATTGCTATTCCCATTGCTAATATGACAGCTAATGTTCATTGAACACCTTCTATATGCTGAGCACATTACAGGACCTCGCTCATTTACTCCTCACACCAATCTTAGGAGGGAGATTTTTTTTTGTTTTTGTTTTTGTTTTGTTTTTTTGAGACAGAGCCTCAAGCTATCCCCCTGGGTAGAGTGCCATGACATCACAGCTCACAGCAACCTCCAACTCCTGGGCTCAAGCGAGTCTCCTGCCTCCGCCTCCCAAGTAGCTAGGACCACAGGCGCCCGCCACAACGCCCGGCTATTTTTTGGTTGTAGCTATCATTGTTGTTTGGTGGGCCTGGGCTGGATTCAAACCCGCCACTTAAGGTGTATGTGGCTGGCACCTTAGCCACTTGAGCCACAGGTGCCAAGACAGGAGGGAAATGTTCTTATCCTCACTGTTACAGATGAGGAAACTGAAGTCCACAGAGATCAAGGAACTCGCTAAGCAGTAGGGACTGCACTGACAAAAGAAAAGAAAGCTGCAACTCCAACAGGGGACCTGCCTCAATCAAGGACACTTAGAAGGTCAAGCACAGAGCAAGGGCTGATGCCCAGGCCTCCTGACCACAGTTGTCTCCACCCACTGCACAGAGACAAACAGATGGTCCATCTCTCTTTCTGTCCAAAGGACAATGTCTTGACAGCAGCCTCATGAAAGACCCCAGTGCAGAACCAATAAGCTAAACCCCTCCTGGATTCCTGACCCACAGAAACAATGAGTAATGTTCATTGTTTATTGTTTTAAGTCACTATCAAGTCAACTAATACAAAAGGGTAAGCATCTATTGGTTCAAGTGTCAGGATTTGATGAGATTCCCCTTTATGTTTCTATTCTCTGTCCTGTTGGAAAGTCCCTCACCTTGGGGGAAAGGAAGAGAGAAGCCACAGTGCCCCTCTGTCCTCTGCAGAGCTGGGGACAGAGAGTAGCAACTGATACTGTCTCTTTGGCTCTCAGTTATGCTAGCCAATAACACTCAGACAGTTTCTACCAGGCGTCAGCAAATGTTTCCTTAGAAGGCCAGATAGTAAGTATTTTAGGCTTTGCAGATCACATACAACACACATATTTATTGCAATGACTCAGCTCTGGCATTGTAGCTCTGCCATTATAGCACAAAACAGCACAGACAACACATAAACCAAGGGGTGTGGGTGAGTTTAATAAATCTTTATTTACAAAAACAGGTGGTTGATTCAAGGGCCACACTTGAATCTGTGGTCCTTGATGGATGACTAATTCATTCCATGCCAGTATGGATGGGCTAATCCCTGTTTTATATTATACAAAGGAAAACCCAGTGCATGAAGGTCTATGGCCAGATAGGCTTAGAGGACTGGAAGAATCCTTCCCAGGGAGAAGAAGCTGTTTCCTACCTGCCTTACTGTTGGTTTCACTATTGCCCTACCTTTGCCCAGGGAAGGCAAGATATTTAGCATTTCTGGCATAGGACAACCATGCATAAAGGTAGCTAAGGGAGCCTCAGCAGAGAGTCCGGGCACTTGCCAGGAAAGTTATTGAGGAACTGTTCACATCTGCTGGAAAGTTCTTTTCAGCCCAGGAGAGACAGTGTCCAGGCACTACTCCAGCAATTATTGCTTTCTCCATATCATAGCCTGCAAGATTGCTGTGAAGATCAGCACACAGCTTTGTGCCTGACACATAGTCAGGCTTTAAGATTGCTCTTCTATAATAAATAATAGAGATGATGTCAGTGAGGATGATGATGGTGGTGGATGTGCTACAGTTTCCCCTCCTGTGAATCTCTTTCAGAATGTCCCGAGGAGGCACAGGTACTCCTAGCTGATGATAGGTCTTTGGAACTACCTTGAATGGGTCTGGCCTTGTGGTAATAATGTAGAGCCCTCAAAACTGATCTTACTCATTGAGCTGAACAAACTCTTCCAATCAGGAACTTGCTACAAGTCATCTGGGGTCTAGTTCAGAGCATGATTAAGAGTCACCCTCACTCCCATCCATAATGCAAATGAAACTCTTTCTAGTTTGCCCTGATATCCTAGCATCCAAGGCCAACATCAGGCCCCACTGTGGTCCTTGCAATCTGGTCCCAGGTCAGAGACACATCCCAATGTAAAGCCCCACTTGGAGACTCCATCCCCCAGCAGGAGCTCTGCCTCTCAAAATCCATCTGTGAGCTGGCAGTAACTTTTCTAAGGGCTGGCCCCGAGCCTAACATGTTCATAGGAAGTGATTACAAACCCTATCCCAGGCTGCTCTAAGAATTATACTCTCACACTACTATGGACAAGCGTCTGACCTTTAGGCACATCCCAGATCCTGGCAGTTGAGTAGTAGCATCTATGCTGGTTACACGGGCATTGGAGCAACCTGGGCAACTGCAGGGTCAGGGAAAGAAACCTCACTTATTCCAAGACTCACTCCTTGAACAACCTAGTCAACACGGTAGACTTCTTCCTTGCCCTCCAAAGCACTAATTTGCCACTTGCTGTATACACTGGCAAGATGTACATTAGCACATAAGCTAGTAGCAGCCCAAATCTTTTCCCAGCTAGAGGGTAAGCCACGTGGAACAAAGCACCTTCTTACACTTTTCATGTCCCCTGCACCTGGCACAGAACCTGTAGATGAATCAGAGCTAATGAAATGCTCATCAAGTGGCTGCCCCATGGATGGCACAGAACACTGGATGTGGACTCTGCCTATCAGGGCCCCCAAAACCAAATAATGGGGTCCATGGGGCAATAGAAAGCTGAGATGCCTCCCAGGGCCAGAGCAAATGATTAAGAAAGTTGGCTGGCAGACAGGAACACAGCCTGCAAGTCTGTGTGGTTTTTCTAGGTTGGAGAGGTAGGACACAGCCATGCCAGACACAAAGCAGAGCCCCCAAAAGTCTGCTGCTCAGAACGCACCTGCCACCTGGCTGAGATTTCGGGGCTGCCGGAGCGAGGTTTCAGGTCACACCCCTGCTCAGCTTTTGATGGGAGCTGCTTCAAGACAGATCACCACCACCCTGTTAGTATGGGAAATAATTGCCAGAGAGTGTCACTCTCCAGGAGGAGAATGACGACTGAAGATCTATATTTTGTTTGTTCCAAGACTCTTTTAGCCTAGATATATTCTGTAATCCTTCCTGCCTCTCAGTGGGCTCAAAGACCCACAGACCTTCTACACACCCAAGTGACCCTTTTAAGTTTAGAAATTGACCTAACAGTAATGCCTCCTGGCAATGTCCTTGCAAGTGCCCTTGTACACATTGCCTGGTTTACCTGTGTGTCCCCACCACAAGGCAAGACAAGGAGATCATTCAGTGTGAGTATATATTGAGTGATTAATAATGGAATTGTCTACAATAGCTAACATTGTACTAAACATTTTACAAATAAGTAACCCTCAGAACAACCCTGTGATGGGTGGGGGATAACACATCCTCATTTTCAGATGAGTAAACTGAGGCATAGAAATCTTAAGAAACTTCCAAAGTTACCAACTTGGAGGTGGTGAGACCAAGAATCAAGCCAGCCCAGGAGGGTTGGATTCAAAGCACAGAGTCTTTTTTTTTGTTTTGTTTTTGCAGTTTTTGGCCAGGGCCAGGTTTAAACCCACCACCTCCAGTATATGGGGCTGGTGCCCTACTCCTTTGAGCCACAGGCGCCGCCCTTCAAAGCACAGACCCTTAATGTACAGAGTCTATTTCTGCCTGTATACTTAGGATACTTATATCAACTGCTGGCCTACAAGCTGGAAACAGAGACAGTTATGATACTACTTTGTCTCTAAAGATTTCAACCTAGCCAGGGGAAAAAATATTAATGTATTTGTAAATTATATATTACAGTGTGATATTTACAGTAATAAAAATATGTGGGCTGGATACAGTGGCTCATGCCTGGAATCCTAGCACTCTGGGAGGCTGAGGAGGGTGGATCGCTTGAGCTCAGGAGTTTAAGACCAGCCTGAGCAAGAGTGAGACCCCCCCCCCAATCTCTACTAAAACTAGAAAAATTAGCCAGGTATAGTGGTGGGCATCTTAGGCAGAAGGATAGCTTGATCTCAGGAGTTTGAGGTTGGAATGAGCTCTGATGAAGTCACTGCCCTCTACCCAGGGTGACAAAGCGAGACTCTGCCTCAAAGAAAAGAAATATATATGTGTGTGTGACTATCTGTCTGTCTGTCTAGGAGTGGATCAAAGGATGATGGGTAATTCTGTCAGTACAGGAGGAAGAGAGGTTAGGGATGGCTTCACAGAGGAACACTCAGAAACACCCTTTATCTATGATTCAACTTCTTTTCTATTTTGAGTGTGTGATCTTTAGCCATTATCCATCCATACTGGCATTGAATGAGTGAGTCATCCATCATCAGGGCAAGACCCAGGCCAGAGGGCCCCCCCGCTCTAAACTCATACTTTAACAGATCTCAACTATCACAAACACAAATGAATTACTATAAAGAACATGAGCGTGTTCAGCATTAGCACAGCACAGCCGATCACCCTAAACACCCACTCCTGCCAGTAACCTCACCGAGGCCCCCAGGGCAGCCCTTCTCCACATCTCATGACCTGTGTGGAGGAATCAAAAGGAAACTGCTCAGTGCCATAAAGTTTTTTGTTTTTTTTTTTTTTTTGAGATGGAGCCTCAAGCTATCCCCCTGGGTAGAGTGCCATGGCATCACAGCTCATAGCAACCTCCAACTCCTGGGCTCAAGCAAGTCTCCTGCCTCCGCCTCCCAAGTAGCTGGGACCACAGGC
>CAUYQV010115438.1:0-34314 GCA_963574575.1 Galagoides demidoff
GAGACAGAGCCTCAAGCTATCCCCCTGGGTAGAGTGCCATGGCATCACAGCTCATAGCAACCTCCAACTCCTGGGCTCAAGCGAGTCTCCTGTCTCAGCCTCCCAAGTAGCTGGGACTACAGGCACCCACCACAACGCCCGACCATTTTTTGGTTGCAGCCATCATTGTTGTTTGGCAGGCCCGGGCTGGGGATTCGAACCCACCACCCTAGGTGTATGTGGCTGGCGCCTTAGCCACTTGAGCCACAGGCGCCAAGCCACACAAATTATCTTGGAAAATCTAGTCAGTTCCAAATATAGTAACATTTGACATTGTGTATATGAAGCATGCTAGAATTATCATTTGGGAAAAACTTTGGGGGGTTTACATAATGTTAAGACATTTGTAATAGTCATGGCATTATTGTACCTTTTTCATGCAATTCCCAGCAATCAAAAGATAAGTACCTAATTTACCAGTTACATTTTCTTGTTGGGGGCTTGGTATATATAAATCATTTCCACAACCACTGCCAGCGCACATCTACTATCCCATCCTCATCGCCATTATGTGGGTACCCACTGTGGGCACTCTATCACCAAGGGAATAAAAGCAGCCATTACCACAGATTGAAGGTACATATGCCTGCAAGAGGGGGGTTTCCCATATTCCAGGGAGAGTCCTGAGCAACCTCTGACATGGCCTTTTATCGAAGCATTATATAACAGGTATGGAGGCCCACACACAAGAGCTACATGCTTAAGGATCACTACATGCTCTTGCCCTCCCCCACCCACCCCGGCTCAACTCCCATCCTGCTGCACCATGAATGTCCAATGTATAACACCTGCTTGCTAACAAGCGGCCAATCTTAACTCATTAATGCCTGCAGCTGCCCGAGGGCTCGTCTCCCAGTACCCAAATATCTCCATGCCAGCGAGGAGATTGTCCTGCTCCCAGAACCTCCCTCAAGACCCGGTGACCACTGCCACAAGCTTGGTGTGCGGTCTCCTACAAACCACATTACTCAAATTTTTCATTATGTTCTAGAAATAGTATTTTCTTTCAACCATCCCACCCTGAATGCAGTGAAGTAACAGCAGCACTTACCTAACCCTATACACAGTACTTCTAACATAGCCTACATACAGTACTTCTAAAAAGTACAGATGTGAAGCACTTTAAAACCATCAGAAAACTCATGCTTAACCCTTGTTTTGCTAGCTGTATGACTTCAGTGGATCTGTGAATCAGTTTCCACATCTGCAAAAGAAGAAAGTGGACCAAACGGTCTGTGACTTTCTTTTCATCTTTAACATTTTGTGATTATATTCAAAAACCAACACATAAATGTGTTCTGCAAACTGCAAACCAATTTTATAACATTTCCAATTCAATCTTGGTATTAGATCACTTAATGATTTTCTAAAGGATTATAACTGTCAGCTCTTGGTTATATATGTTCATGAAAGGAAGCATGTAATGCTTGATCCAAAAACCATATATAATTAATACCTGAAAGCAGTATTTTAACTTTTTTATCCTCCTGACTAAAATTTGCTAGCATTTCTGGCTAAATGGAATTCAGAGAGTTAGGCTCAGAAAGATGTGTCACAAATCCCAGGGCAAATGGAAGATGCAGACAAGCAGGGCATTGAAAACGTCAGAAATAAAGGTAGAAAAGAAGTTAACACTATGAAAATAACTTAGAGTGCACTAAATTCCTAATCACTAGGGACTTCAATTCTATCAGGTTGAAAGACTACATTGGTACAGGTTACAATCTAACTTTTTTTAGAAAAGCTTTCTCATAATTTTGCAAAAGTACAAACTGATTGTAGGTATTGACTAAAGTCTTTGGCAACCTGCCAAAATGTAACAAAATATAAAATGTGTAAGACCATTGATTCACCAGTTCTGCTTCTTCAATTGTACTCGATAGCAATTCTGGCTCATGTGCAGAAAGATAGTTATACAGGGCGTTCACTGGAGGACTGCTTTTAACAGAGGAAAATGAGAGACAACTTGAATAGATGGCCAGCACCTAGGCAGTCGGGAGATGTTCACCTGGGATATGAAACACTGTGCAGTTGATATTAACTTTTTTTTTTGAAACTTGCAGAAAAGTTGCAAAAATAGTACAAAGAATTCCCATAGATCCTTTACACAGATTCAAAAAGTTAACATTTTATCACATTTATCTTTCCCTCTTTCTACCAAGCTGTATGTGTTTATACATATGTGTGTATATGTTTGTGTTAGCAAAATTTATAAGCTTTTATCCTCCTGATCTAGGATCAAGCATTACATTTACTTGTCACATCTCTGAATCTTCCTTAATCTAGAATAGTTCTTTGGTTTTCCTTTGTCTTTCATTACCTTGACACTTTAAAATAGTACAAAGTAGTTATTTTGTAGCAGTCCCCTCAATTTTGATATGTCTGATGTTTCCTCATAATTACAGAATACAGCCATGTTTCATTTTAGTAAATATCTATGTAATGACATGGAGGAACTAGGGATATTCTGCTAGTGGAAAAAGGGAGTGTATTTGTCATAGTCACAGCAGAAAACACATGGTCCACTCAAATGATACTAAAATTACTTTAATGAAGAGATTTTCCAAAAGTATACACAGGGTTAAAAGAATAGCTCGGTGTTGAGGGAATCCACATAAGATGGTAATATCCCCCAGAGATTAGCACCAGCCTTAAACAGAAAGAGAAAAAGGAGAGAACAGTTACAGCTGGAGCTACAGAAGAGGACCCACCAGTGCAGCAGTTGAAGCCACCGAGGAACCTGAGTTTGGACAGAGGGTCCATGTTATAAATACCCCAACTTCCTTCTCTACCACTCTCCAACCTCCTTCTAGTGCCTCCCATTACTCAAAACCAATCAGAAGCAAGAAGACAAGAGAGCCAAGGTGATACAGTCCATGGAAGTCAGCTTTCCAGGATGTACTACAGGACAGAAAGTGGGAGAACAGATCTTGGACAGAAGGATAAATAGCAAGCAAGCACAGCAGCAGATTCTATGTCTAAGAACATGAAACAAGATGTCAACTTGGATGTTTCTCATGAAGCAGAATTCTAGATAAGGGTCAGGGCTGAACACTGAATACTCCATGTTTTCTGTGGGCAAAGAAGCCAACACTGAGGGCCCCCTCCTCTACACGGACCTTACAGCAAGAGGCAAAATGCAGAATCAGGCTGGGCATGGTGGCGTAAACCTGTAACTCTAGCACTCCGGGAGGCTGAGGAAGGAGCATTACTTGAGCTCAAGAGTTTGAGAGTAGCCTGAGCAAGAGCCATACCATAAAAAACAGAAATATTAGCAGGGCATGGTGGTACATCCCTGAAGTCCCAGCTACTCAGGAGGCTGATGCAAGAGGATCATTTAAGCTCAGGAGTTTGGGGTGCTGTGAGCTGTTAATCCGCTGAACTCTAGACCAGACAATAAAGCAAGACTCTGTCTAAAAAAAATTTTAAAATGCAAAACCAGTGCTATCACTATCCACCACACGACCTTGTTCCAGTCCACATAAGAGAGCACTGAGAGGGGAGGAGCCACCACTCTGAGAATGTCAATTCATGGGAAGAGTCTAATTCCTTCTGGTGCCTAGTGCCCCTGCAGGAGGGACAGAGGATTGTTTCCTTTCCCCCAAGACAAAGTGCACCGTCTCCACTGAGGCTCCTTGAGAGTCACTTGTAAAGATTAGGGTGACTTCAAGAAGAAAAGATTGGCATTTTATTCCCTGTCTGATATCTGCTTGGCCAGCAGGTCTGACAATCTGCTGCATGCAACCTCAGTAGAGGAGAACTGAAGACAGATGACAAGTGGGAATGGAGGGTTACCTGGTGTAGAGTGAGTCAGAATCACCTCCACACTCCCAAATTCGTGATTTCTGACAGACACGGGAGATGGGATCCCATATGCATCTGCCATCCCTGGACGGAGATTTCAGCAAGCAGTTGCAACGGAAAGAACTTTCTCGTAACAGAGGTAAAAATCTGAAAGGGGGTAAAATGCATTACGAGTTGTCTCTTTAAGCCCCCAACCCTTTTGGGGAACTAAAACCTGCATTCCTGACCAAGTCGGTAATCAAAGGAGCAGAAAAACGTTCTTTGTTCTTTGTCTTCTAGTGCCCTAAACCACAGGAAGTGGCTCGACAGAATTGTCCAGAGGTCACAAGATCATCATCACCAGAGATAAGGTTAACCGAAACTATCAACTACAATAGCCCAAAGCCAGAACTCGTGAAACTAGTCACATAGAGCCTAACCTCTGAAAACCCCGCCTTGAAAAGCCCTGCATTTCTGCTTAACAGGAAGATGGAAGCCCCCGTGCGTGCGTGCGTGCGTGTGTGTGTGTGTGTGTGTGTGTGTGTGTGTGTGTGAGAGAGAGAAGAGAGAGAGAGAGTATGTGTGTGTGTGTGTATCTTTAACTTTATTAGGTGATGCCAAAGAGTTTTCCAAACTGATTTTCCCACCAGCCCTCTAAGCATTGGGGTCATTTTACTTTTAGCAATTCTGATGAGTCTGTATTGGTATCTCATACTTTGTATTTTCTGATTGCTAATGAGGTTGAGAATCTTTTCTTAAATTTTTAGGTAATTTGATATCCTGGGTTTATTTAAGCTTTGGGGTTTTTTTTCCTTTAATTTCAGATTAATATAAGAGTATACATGATTAGGTTATGTTGTTAAATTCCAAGTTGTAGTTAGCCCTTCACCAGGAGGTGTTCCACATGCCCCTACTTTGTACCTCTTAGGTGAGAATTTGGTAAGCTCTCACCTAACAGATGGCAGTCTTTTGAGAGGCTAGTCTACCACCTTCCTTGTTTGCCAGCAAATTTAATAAACTTCAGCAAACACTTGTTCTTGTTCTTCATTCTTTCTGACTCAGCCTCAGGGACAAGTGCCAAACTTTCAGTAATAAAATTTGACTTCCATAGGTGGGCCCATTGACACTCTGGTGCAACAGTATCCCATGACTGTTGCCATGTCAGGAAGAGGTGGGAGCATCCCTGGGTCAAGCCATTGGTCTTTGCCAGTAGGAGCATCATCTTTTCTGGGTGAGAGAGGAAACCACCTCATTGGCTGCTGTAACCTGTTTAGATCCATAGAACTCCCATCTCTTCCTCCCCAGATTAGACACAACTCCCCACAACCTGAACCTCATCGAGGAAAAGGAAATGGATTTGAGAAGAGTCATTGTGCCTGAGCCCTTTTGGCAAGTTCCCCAGTGTGCATACGGAGACCCTTAATTCCATCCCCATCTGGGGAAGATTTTGAAACTTCCAGCCCTGTACCAGGGCATTTATGATTCTGCAGGTATGGAAGTCATGGTTGAGCAGAAACAGGGAACTGGGGTTCCATTAATGGCTCCATTCTGGGGGGATTTATTCCCTTTTGGACTAGGAGAATTTAGTTATCTTTTGTGTGGTTCCCATTTGTTTGGTAGGCCTTGGCATTGAGATTAAGACTGTTTGCATTGGGAATTCCCTGCATTATCTACTTGTCAACTTGTGTTTATTGGTGGTATGTGCAAGTTTTATTTTAGATAGGAGGCTCCATTTCTACTCCACCCAAAAGTCTCTTGGGGAGAATCTTGGCTAAATGGTCAACTTACAGCTGTAAGCCTATATATAAAAAGAGAATGATGTTTTACTGCAATACTGCTAGTTGATACACATGCTACAGTGTGAGGAGAAGTGGTCACTGGATGGAACCTTAAATGATTATACTATCTTACAACTGGAATTATTTTTGTCTAAGGCCAGGAAAATGGGACAAGATCACAAAAATATAAATCTTTCATGTGATTGCATAATAAAAAGACTGAAAGGCCTGTGACAAAGTCAATGGTGCAAAGAAAACCTCCCTACCAGTCTGTGAGGATAGTCAGACACTGGGTGATAAAATTAAGGAGTAATCAACCAGGTTGAATCTCATGAGCCTTTTCAATCCAAATCTCACAGAACCTTGTTCCCCCACTGCTACCTCCCCTTTGCCTGACACTGCCAGCGGAAGGGCCCTTGGTTGGGGAAGGCACAACTAGAACCAATTCAGTTCCCATGCCTACCTGGTGATGACTCAGGAATGGGAAGTCTCCCTCTAAGACCTAGCCGGGAACTCAGTTTGGCTAAAGGGTACCTACAGCTGGGTGAGGCAATTTCTATTACAGCATCATCTGATAGGGGACTTGGATGCGCTCCAATACCTAGTTGGCTGGCTATTATTGGACTTACATCCCATTTTCTACCTCTGACTTATTGAATTGGAAAAATCTACAGAGAAGACCCTCAGAGAATGACAGAATTGCTCACAACCATCTTTGTGACACACCAGCCCAACATACAGACCATACTGAATACATGGCTTATGGCAGATAAGCATAGATTGGTGGTGGACAAGGCCAAGGGGGAAGCATAGCAGCTCCATGGTGAGGATCCTATCAGACCCAGCCCCCAGTGCTGCCATTCCAATGGCAGAACCAAATTGGGATCCTAAAGTGAACGCAGACAGTGTGAGAATGAATCATTACCAAAAGAGTATTCTGGGGCTCGGGGGTGGGGGGAGTGCCTAGACAGAGGAGTTTAAACAAGGTCCAAGAATTAAAACAAAGAGTTGATACAGATTCCTCTGAATTTCTGGAATGCATCTATCAAGCATATCAGAAATATACAAATGATGAACCAGAGGCCCCTGAAAATATGATTAATGATAATTAATGATATGATAATGAATTGAATCATTCAATTCATATCAAAAATATGATAATTATGATAATTAATATGGTTAATAACAGAGTGTAGAGGGGCAACTGGCGTGAATGCCTTACAACTTGCTGATGTTGCCTTTAAACTATATAACACTAGGAAAGAACACAAACTGAAACCTATGCGTGTTCTGGCAGCTGCACCAACCAAGGGTCCTTTGATATAGTCAAAATGAAGGGCAGAAAATGAGGATTGAAATGTGTGGGTTTTTTTTTTTTTCAATTGAGACAAAGCCTCAAGCTGTCCCTCTGGGTAGAGTGCCGTGCCGTGGCATCACAGCTCACAGCAACCTCCAACTCCTGGGCTCAAACGAGTCTACTGCCTCAGCCTCCCAAGTAGCTGGAACCACAGGTACCCGCCACAACGTCTGGCTAATTTTTTTTGGTTGCAGCCATCATTGTTGTTTGGCAGGCCCAGGCTGGATTCGAACCCGCCACCTTAGGTGTATGTGGCTGGTGCCTTAGCCACTTGAGCCACAGGTACCTAGACAAAATGTGTTTTTTTGTAAAGAGAAAGGACATCAGAAAGAATAATGCCCCAAATTGCAAAGAACTCCAGGTAACAAGAAACCCCTAAGAAAGCAAATGGTTTCTCAAGTCCAGGACTCAGAAGATGAATGAGGGAGCCCAGGACACCAGGCCTCACTTGTGGCTCCAATCCAAATATCGCCACAAGAGCCCCTGGGAACAATTGACAAGGGATACTCAATTAGTGGACTTTTTAATGGACACCGGAGCTACCTTTTCTGTCCTAACCTCTAAATTAACTCCCCTTAATTAGCCAGGCATTGTGGCAGACACCTATAGTCCCAGCTACTTGGGAGGCTGAGACAAGAGAATCACTTGAGCCCAAGAGTTTGAGGTTGCTGTGAGCTGTGACACCACGGCATTCTACCAAGGAAGACAAAGTAAGACTCTGTCTCCAAAAGAAAAAACTTCCCTTAGCAAGGATACAGTGGCAGTGGCCAGGGTAACCGGTCAGGCCCAACAATGACCCATACTCCAACCTCTTGAGTGCCAAATGGGAGAATAAAAATGGAGACATAGTTTCTTATACATGCCTGACTGTCCAATACTTCTCCTATGCCATGATTTGTTATGTAAGATGAATGCCCAGAGAATTATTTTCCCAGAAAAGCAACAACTCTACCTGAAAGACTGTCCTGAAAATGTGCTCTGATTTCATTGTCTACTGACTGACAAGATGAAACAAATTTTACTCCTCCTGAGGTTACCAAAAAGTGAGCAAGGCCACATGGTCAAACAGAACTCTGGGACATGCCACAACAGGCACACCAATTACCATTCTGTTAAAAGAAGGGACTTCACGCCCTGGTAAGAAATAATACCCTGGTAAGAAATAATACCCTTTCAGAAAGGAAGCGTTGGAAGGAATTCAGCCTATATTGAACAGATTTCTAGAACATGTACTAATTTGTCCTTGTCAGTCCCATTTTTTTTTCTTTTTTATTGAATGGTAACTACGTACATTAATGCACTTCTGGGGTACAGTGTGGGGTTTTCACACACAATCCAAAACACTTCCATCAAACTGGTTAACAAGCCTTCATGTCATTTTCTTATTGTGTTAAAATGTTCATATTCTACTTTTAGAAAGATTCACTTGTACCCTTGTAAGATAAACCACAGAAGTGATCCCTCCAATCCCCCTCCCTCCACCCATTTACCCCTCCCCTTTCCCTCACCCCTCCCCATATTCTTAGGCTATTATTAGGTAATAGCTTTCATATAAAAGGTTTAAATTAATTTCATAATAGGGGTGTGTACATTGCATACTTTTTCTTCCATTCTGTGATACTTTGCTAAGAAGAACATTTTCCAGCTCCATCCATGTGAACACGAAGGACGTAAAGGCTCCATCTTCCTTTATGGCTGCATAGTATTCCATGGTGTACATATACCAGAGTTTGTTGATCCATTCGTGGATCAACGGGCACTTGGGCTTCTTCCATTACCTGGCAATTATGAATTGGGCTGCAATGAACATTCTGATACAAATATCTTTGTTGTAATGCGATTTTTGGTTGTTTGGGAATATACCTAATAAAGGAATTGCAGGGTCAAATGGCAGGTCTATTTTTTAGTTCTCTAAGTGTTCTCCAGATGTCTTTCCAAAAGGAATGTATTAGTTTACACTCCCACAAGCAGTGTAGAAGTGTTCCCTTTTCTCCACATCCACGCCAGCATCTCTGGTTTTGGGATTTTGTGATGGATAGTTGTTGAATTTGGTGTTCATGAAGAACAATTTCTGGAGCTTTCTATTTGGCCACCTTGCTTTGCCCCCATCCCCTCATGACTTTGGAGACACTCTCTCAGTGTCATCTGAGGTCTAGGATTATTGACACAAGATCTAAGTGCTAATTTTTGTACCTTATGGGGTCCATTTACTGCTACCTCCCATAGCAGCTTTTAGGATTATCTCCTGGAAATCTCGCCAAGTTATAACTGGGAGTGGGCTTTTGTTTCATTTGTTTGTTTTCATCCATCGTGTGTCACAGCAAAATGACTCTTTCAACTGAAAAACTGTATCTCTATTTAAGAAATAATTTTCTTTTTGTGTTTTCTTCAACAACATCTGTACCCCTACAGCCTTCATTAACCTATTGTGTACATCTTTTTAAATTTTCTCTTATTTTACTCTTCATGTTTTGCTACATGTTCCATGAGATTTCCATGACTTTATCTTTCAGGTTCTTAATTTTGCCTTTAACTATGACCAATCTATGATTTGGCCCTTCTACTAAAATTTTGTAACGTTGATAAACATCATTTATATTTCTAAGAACCTTTGATTACTTGTTTCTCCTAGCAAAAAAAATAACTTTTTAAGTTTCTTAGAGGTTACTGATTAAATTTATTTTGATAATTCTTTTCTATTTCTTGCACATTTCTATTCCCCTGGGGTCTGCTATTTTTATATTTTAAATCTTTTTGTTTCTCTTTTTTGTCAGTTTCCTTCAAATGTTGAGTCAATTGATTTCCTTTTATTTGTGAATCTCTCATGTAATAGGATAGGTAGTGGGAGAGGGTTCCTTTTGTAATCCAGCAGCTGGATTTACCCAGAAGGCCTTTCCTCTGGTCAAGAGAGCTGACAGTGAGCTACGTGTGGATGAACAAGTCTTGTTGTGTGGCAGCTTTATCCTTATTGAATGTAGTGGGGAGCAGATTAGTTTGCATGAATCCCTACCATCTTCCCTAATGAGTTTCCCTTCTGGATGGAGACCTCTTTCCTCTTGTTCTTGATGTCAAGGTAGGTTTGTAGGTTTACCTTGAACTCTTCTGTGCCTCCATCCCCAGGCTGGGTGTCCATCTCACAGCCTTGTGCCTCCCACCACAAGGCTTCTCTGGGCATGTCAGGTGGCATAGCTCACATGCTCATGCAGCCTTCTGTTGGTGTCCCGTATTCAGTTCTTGTGCTCCAGCTTATGCTTCAGTGACCCTTAAGACATGTGTGTAAAGCTCTAGTATGTGGATACCACCCTCTTTTGTAAAACAATTCAACTGCCTAAGATTTATATATTCCACTTTGTGCAACTCTGGTGTCTACCCAAAGGGATCCTCTCTGGGTGGATGCCTGGTTTGCCATCTTCAGCCATAAACCTGACATTCTAAAAGTCTGAACACAATTCAGATGTGAGGGAAATAATGTGTGTCTCCTCCATGAGAAGGTGTTTTTCCCCTCCTCTTCATGCACGTGAGTCAGAGCCTCTCTGTGGGTTCTCACAGAGGACCTTACACTTCCTTTCCCACACGTGATGTTCTCTTGGCCTCTCTCTCTATTGGCTCTGTCTCTAGGTTATGCAGCCACTGAATGCAGAGCACATGTTTGTCTTCAGCTCCCCAGTGCTGCACACACAGTAGATGGTCAGTGGGGATCTCCAGACTAAATTCATGCAGATCTACTCCATGAACATGGGGAATCCCAGGTGACACCACATAGCTTTAACTTTCAAGGAATTGAAAGCAGAGTGGGGAAAACAGATATGGCAACAGAAAATCCTAACGCCGTGCAAACAGAACAAAGTACATGGGAACCCAGACAAGGCAGAAGATAACTGTGCCTGGGGTGGGCAAAGAGTCAGGAAAGGCCTAAAGCGATGATATTTCCTAGTTTTGAAAGGCACACAGGGGTTCTCAGAGAGGGCTGGGTTGTGTTAGAGCCTTCCAGAAACAAAAGAGAAATTCAGAGATAATTAGGCTGGTATATAATAGAGGTGGGGCCAAGGGAGGAGTCCTAAGGGATAGTCATGGGCTAGAAAACATTAAGAGTGTCAGTGGTCCAGATGAGCATTGGTATTTTATCCTGAGCAGAGCCACCGGGAGGTTTTAAGCAGAGAGCATATGATTATATTCACATGTTCTTAAGATCTTGACTATAGCATGGAGCATGGATGGGCAGTGTCCTGAAGATCTGGGACATGAGTGTAACAGTCTAGCTGAAAGGTGCTGAGGACCTGACCAGGGGAACAAGAGCTGGGATGAAGGGAGAAAGAGACAGATTAGGGCAATGGCAAAAGTGTAGAATGGGTGAGGTTTTCCAGTCAATCTCAAGGGAAAGGCAGAATAGCTGTGGTCAGAGTAATTTACAAGATTCCACTGAAGCTGCAGATCCTAGCTGAAATGAGGACAGGGAACATCTTCAGTTCTGCTTTGACAGCCTGGCTGCCCACTTCCTTCCCAGCAAGTCAGCTGGGAGTGGGATGTTACTGTGAGACGTATGAGCTCAGTCTTTTTTTTTTTTTTTTTTTTTGTCAGTTTGGTTTAATTTTTAAAAATTGGATTACCATTCAAGTGAAATGGCTGTCAACTGCTTGGAACACATCTTTGGATCTGAGTGATCTTGATAGAAACCAAATGTGATTGCCTAGGAAAGTTTTTATCTACATGGAACTGTCTTGATGTCTCAACCACGTCCCAAGTTTAACTCTTACGGACCCATCAAAGAAAGCAACATATTTCACCTGTTTGGCCTTTATGGCTGTGTACTTTATCATCATGTCCCTTTTCTCTTCCTAACCGTGACAACACAACACGAAAATGTTCAGGTAAAGGGGGAGGTGTTGTCATATTCTGGGTACTTTTGTTTATTAAAGTTACTGACTAGAACCTCACAGCCACATTAAAGATGAGAATTAGTAACTACATTTGACAGATGTCAAAATTAGCTCTCAGAGGGATCTCTAAGTTAGTACATGGGAGAGTGGAATTCAAACCCCAACCCATGTGATGTATTGAACACTGATTATGGCCTGACATCTTACCTGCATTTCTTCATTTAATCCTTATAGCAGTGTGAAAGATAAAGGCTTCGAAAGGCTAGATACAAAGAGGCTTAGCAAGATTAAATAACTCCCCCTAGGTCATTCACCAGAGAGTCCCACTATTTCTTTATTTGCAGGCCAAGGATAAATATTATATGCCTAAGGGTGTGTTAAGAAATAATATGGGTAATATTATATGTCATCGCTAGGAAAATTCCCTGTGATGCTATCCAAATAAAGAGAAGGAAATCTTTCAGCTTCAGAAGCAAAACCTCTGTTTGCTTGACGGCCGTTCACAAAGCCTTTAGAGAGGGGGCTAGGAAAGGGGTTTAAGTTGTTCCAGACCCTGTATTAGGCCGCTGCATATGCCACATGAAATCACATTCCAAACAGCCCTTTGGGGTGGGTGTAATTATTCCTGCTTCCCAGATGGAAAAAAAAATTGAATTTCAGAAAGTTTATGCACAGGTTGAGTAATTTTTCCAAGGTTCCTACCTCGGTCTGTCTGGCCTAAAGCCCCAGGTTTTCAGGATAGCGCTAACTCACTCTGAGGGTAGTTATTTAGAGAAATGTATGAAGAGGAAGGTGAGCAGAACGCAAGCTCTGCTGTTGGTATTTCACTTGGCCTAGAATGCTTCCCTGGGTAGGTGGTGAATAAACGTTCTTTGATGAAATTTGCAGATGATTCTAAATCAGGCCCTGGGTAAACACAAGTGACACAAAAAAGCGATACAAATGATCCCCAATGAGGGAGGTTAGAAGTGCAGGCAGGAAATAACGTGATGAGACTGATTACCACATGGGAAATTCTGAATTAAAACATCTGGGCTCGCCATTGTGAAACAGGCCCTTCATATAAGCATCTTTCAGTAGCTCAGAGCTGGGCTGTTGGAAGGCCCTGAATGGTCACTGTATCCAATTCCTTCAGCCACAGATGGGGAAGCTCAGACAGGGGAACAAAATCACCCAAGGCTACTGTCAAATTGATGGCAGAGCTGGGACAATTCCCAGATCTTCTGTCTCCCAGTTGACATCTCCTTGCGTGATGGCCCACTGGTATTGAAGTCAAAGGGACACCAGCCTAACTGTACCACTTGGATGCTGTGTGTCTCTAGACATGTTACTTAACCTGCTTCACACCCAGTGTCCTTACCTGGAAAAATAAAGTAATACCTATTCCTTAGGGTTATTTTGGACAATAAGTGAAATAAAGATTGGTACCTAGCATTTAGGTATTCAAGAAACATTGATTCTCTCATTTATAACAGCAGAGAAATGCCAGAAGGGCAATAGCTGTGGTGCAGGGAGTGTTGTATCCATTACACCAGGCAGGAATAGATGCTGAAGACTCTTGATGGAAGATGGGTAATGGCTGCAATAGGAATAGGAGATGATGCAGCTCCAGTTGGCAGTCTCTTTAAATAAAGGAATATTAAAAAAAAAAACAGCCATAGAGAGCCTACGATATGTGAGGAAGACATGTGTACCCATGTGGCTCAGACAGCAAAAGATACAGGCAGGTGGGGCAAAGTGACATCACACCATTGGCTATTTGGGCATGTATCTGAGAGCAGGGCTGGGAAGAGCCACTTTCAAAGGAAAGATTCCACTTAAGAGTTAATTTGGTAAGTGATTCATGCCTTGTATGTTAGCTAATATGAAAAGCGGAGCATACTTAGCTTGTCTAGTTTTAATGGTGAAGGTCAAGGTCATGACCCATTATCAGAGGTCATGATGCAAAGATTATGGGAACTAGAGTGAGAAGATTTGGGTTTGACCCCTGTCTCTCTCCCATATCAGCTAATAATCTTGGCAAGTCAATGAATTTTCTGAGCTTCCTTTCATTTACCTTTAGATGAAATTAATAAGATGCCTCCACCATCTTGGAAGCAGCATCTGAGTCTTATTTATCTGTATGTCCTTAAACATACTACAGCATTTGGTGTACAATGATAACAACATACAGCCCAAACTCAGAGATACTGCAGGTTCAGTTCCAGACCACCACAACAAAGCAAATACTGCAATAAAGCAAGTCACATGATTATTTTTGTTTTCTAGTACATATGAAAACTATGCATGCACTGCACTATAGTCTATTAAGTGTGCAATAGCATTGTGTACCAAAAGCCAATGTATATACCTTAATTTAAAAATGCTTTAGTGCTAAAATATGCTAATTATCATCTGAGCCTTCAATTGGTAGTGATCATTTTGCTGGTGTTGGGTCTTACCTTCATGTCGGTGGTGGCTGACTGAGCAGGGTGGTGGGTGCTGAAAGTTGGGGTGGCTGTGGCAACTTCTTAAAATAAGACAATACTGAAGGTTGTCATATCATTTTTTTTTTTTATGGAAGATTTCTCTATAGCATGCAATGATGCTTAATAGTATTTTACCCACAGTAGAACTTGTTGCAAGGTTGGAGCCAATGCTCTCAAACCTTGCCGTTGGGCTGGGCACCTGTGGCTCAATCAGCTAAGGCGCCAGCCACGTACACCTAAGGTGGTGGGTTCGAATCCCCAGCCCGGGCCCACCAAACAACAATGATGGCTGCAACCAAAAAATGGCCAGGCGTTGTGGTGGGCACCTGTGGTCCCAGCTGCTTGGGAGGCAGAGGTAGGAGACTCGCTTGAGCCCAGGAGTTGGAGGTTGCTATGAGTTGTGATGCCATGGCACTCTACCCAGGGGGACAGCTTGAGGCTCCATCTCAAAAAAAAACCAAAAAACCTTGCCATTGCTTTTTATCAACTAAGTCTATGGCATATTCTAAACCTTTTGTCATCATTTCAACAATATTCATAGCATCTTCATCATGAGTAGAAATCATCTCAATAAACCACTTCTTTTGCTTATTCACCAGAAACAACTTATTTGTTAAAGCTTTATCATGAGATCATAGGAATTCAGTCCCATCGTCAAGCTCCACTTCTTATTGTAGTTGTCCTGCTGTTCCCATCGCATTTGTACTTCCTTCCTTCACTGAAGCCTTAATCCCCAAAGTCATCCATGAGGGTTGGAACCAATTTCCTCCAAACTCCTATTAATGCTGATATTTCTTGGACCTCCTCCCATGAAATATAAATGTTCCAAATGGCATCTAGAATGGTGAACTCTTTCCAGAAGGTTTTCAACTTACTTTGCCCAGATGCATCTGAGGAATCACTATCTATGACAGCTATAACCTTCTGAAATGTATTCCTTAAATAATGAGACTTGAAAGTTAAAATTGCTCCTTGATGTGTGGGCTGTAGAACAGATGTTGTGTTAGCAGGCATGAAAACAACGTTGATCTTGTATGTCTCCATCAAAGCTCTGGAGTGACCAAGTGCATTGCCAATGAGCAAAGTTTTGAAAGAAATCTTCTTTTTCTACTGAGTGATAAGTCTCAACATTGGGCTTAAAATATTCATTAAACCATACTGTAACAGGTGTGCTGTCATCAGGCTTTGTTGTTGCATTTCTAGAGCATAGGAGTCAACTCTGCTTTATTTATTTATTTATTTTTGGAGACAGAGTCTCACTTTGTTGCCCTGGTAGAGTGTCATGGCATCATAGCTCACAGCAACATCAAACTCTTGGGCTCAGGTGACCCTCTTGCCTCAGCCTCCCTAGTAGCTGGGACTACAGGCTCCCACCATGACGCCTGACTATTTTTAGAGATGAGGTCTTGCTCTTGCTCAGGCTGGTCTCGAACTCCTGAGCTCAAGCAATCTGCCTGTCTCAGCTTCCCAGAGTGCTAGTATTACAAGATGAGCCACAGTGCCTGTCCTATTCAGCATAATTATTAAGGGCCCTGGGATTTTTCGGAATGTTAAATGAGCATTGGCTTAAGCTTAAAGTCAGTCATTAAATTAGCTGCTAACAGGAGAGTCAGCCTGTTTTTTTAAGCTTTAAACCCAGGCATTTACTTCTTCTCTCTATTGAAGTCCTAGATGGCATCTTTTCCCCGTAGTAGGCTGTTTTGTCTACAATGAAAGCCTCTTCTTTTATGTAGTTACCTTCTTCAATGATCTTAGCCAGATCTTGTCGGTAACTCACTGCAGCTTCCACGTCCCCACTTGAGCTTCACCTTGCACTTTTGTGTTATAGAGATAGCTTTTTTTCCTTCATTCTCCAGAATCAACTTTGCTAGCTTCATATTTTCTTGTGCTGCCTCCTCACCTCTCTCAGCCTTCACAGAATTGAAGAGAGTATCAGCCTCGCTCTGCATTAGTATCTGGCTCAAGGGAACATTGCGGAGGGCTTGATCTTCATCCAGGACAATAAACCTTTCTCCACACCTCGGCAATAAGGAGGTTTCACTTGCTTATTATTCACGTGTTCCCTGGAGAAGTAGCAGGTTTAATTGCCTTCAAGAAATTTTCTTTTGCGTTTGTAACTTGAGGCCCAGGTTTTGGTCTGTCTTGGCTTTTGACATGCCTTTCTCATTAAGGTTAATCATATCTAGTTTTTAATTTAAAAGGAGAGATGTGTGACTCTTTACTTGAACACTTATAAGCCATTGTAGAGCTATTATGTGTACATAATTGGCTTAATTTCAATGTTTTTGTATTTCAGAGAATAGGGAGAATGACGGGAGAACAGCTGGTGGTTGGAGCAGTCAGGACTGACACACGGTTTCTAGATTAATTTGTCGTCTTATGTGGGCATAATTCATGGTGTTCCCAAACCATGTGGTACAAAAGTGGTACTGAAGACCGCTGGTCACAAATCAGCATAACCCAAGTATCAATGTACTCGACACTAATATGCCACTAGCAGATGGACAGCTACGTGCCCACATTAGAGAAAAACTGAATTAGACTCAAGTGGGGGGAGAGGGAGAGGGAGGGGTTGGTGAGCTCTCATCTAATAGGCACAATGTAGGGGTACATGGCCCACCTTCTGGGCGAAGGGCTCAACTGCAACTTGGACTTCATCTAACAAATGCAATGTGACCTAATTGTTTGTATCCTCATAGTAACCTGAAATAAAACACACAGACAAACAAAACCTCAAACAAATTCCTGACCTTCCCTCTCAGACTCGCACCTGCCCCGGTCTTCCCCATCTTGGTAACTAGCAGCTCCATCCTCCCAGAACAGAGCAAACAATCTCAGTCCTCCTGACTCCCCTCTTTCTCTCCTTTTACTCCACACCTGATCCACCAGGTGAAAACAAATTACCACAACGATTATAGTAACAACAAAAAGTTTTGAAATATTGGGAGAATTACCGATGTGCAAACACAGAAATGGGAAGTGAACACATGCTGTTGGAAAATGGTGCTGGTGGTGGGCGGCACCTGTGGCTCAGGGAGGAGGGTGCTGGCCCCACATACCGGGGGTGGTGGGTTCAAACCCAGCCCTAGCCAAAAACTGCAAAAAAGAAAAGAAAGAAAAGTGGTGCTGGTGGACTTGCTCAGTTCAGTATGGCCACAAACCTTCACTTTGTAGAGAACAAAATATCTGTGGAGCACCATAAAGTGAAGCACAATAAGGTGACCTCTGCCCATCAGTAAGAATAACTCATTCTCTTCTACTTTATTTCAGGTTATTGTGAGGATACAAATGACCAGGTCACACTTTTGAATGTTTTAGGTAGAGTCCCTCTTGTAGTTTTGTCCCACACCCAAAAGATGTGCCATGTGCCCCTATGTTGTGCACTTTAAGTGAGAGGACCCCGACTCTCTCTTGTCGCCCTTATTTCATCTCTCCCGACTTGAACAGAAATAAGTTTTCTCCTGTGTGGGTGTGTGTTAGATTGTTCACTGGAGTTCTAACAAAATTGAATACATTGGATGCTTGCTTTTCCATTCTTGTAATTTTTTTTTCTTTTTTTTGGAGATGGAGCCTCAAGCTATCCCCCTAGGTAGAGTGCGGTGGCATCACAGCTCACAGCAACCTCCAACTCCTGGGCTCAAGCGAGTCTCCTGCCTCCGCCTCCCAAGTAGCTGGGACTACAGGCACCCGCCACAACGCCCGGCCATTTTTTGGTTGCAGCCATCATTGCTGTTTGGCGGGCCCGGGCTGGGGATTCGAACCCGCCACCTTAGGTGTACGTGGCTGGCGCCTTAGCTGATTGAGCCACAGGCGTCGAGCCATTCTTGTGATTCTTTACTAAGAAGAAGGTGTTTCAACTCCGTCCAGGTTAAAACAAAAGATGTAAAGTCACCATCTTTTCTTACGGTTGAACAGTATTCCTTGGTATACGTACACCACAGTTTGTTAATCCATTTCTGAGTTGATAGGCTTTTAGGTTTGTTCCACATCTTGGTGATTGTAAATTGAACTGCGATGAACAGTCTAGTGCAAGTGTCTTTATGATAAAATGATTTCTTTTTCTTCCTAGTAGATGCCTAGTAGTAAGATTGAGGGGTCAAACGGGAGGTCTAATTTGAGTTCTTTGAGGATTCTCCATACTTCATTCTAAATAGGCTGTATTAGTTTGCAGTCCCACCAGTAATTCTCTTCTAAATATTTGAATGTTCTAATTCACTTAATCCTTATAGCAATACTGTGAAGTAGGCACTCATGTTTTAATAAGTATGTGGGGAATGAAATGTTATTAACATATCAGTAAATCAAATCAGAAGTGAAAAGGTCAAGCAAAAGTGATTTGTAAACTCCAAGTCCCATAAAATGAGTTAAGGTTTTAGTTCTATTTCTCTACTTTGCTATAGAGGTCAGGAGTGTAAGGAGCGTAAAAAAGGGAGGAGGATCCTTCCTAGAGATTTTATTTCATCTCTGCTACAGGTCTTTGAGGGAGATATGACTATCCCATTTTACAGATTTGGAGACTGAAGCTCAGATAAACAATGTAGTCACTCACTCAATGGCCACCCAACTATGAAGTGGCAAAGTAATGATCCCAGCCCAAGTCCGCTGTCTCTGCAGCCTTGGTGGTTCCAGAGATGGTGAGGGAAGGGGAAGGGCCAGGAAAATGGAGGGGAAGAGCAAAGAAGGAGCAGGACTGGATTCACAGAGGGATAGAAACATCAAAGGAGAACTGGAGCCCTGAATCCCCTCAGCTTTCAGCACTACTGCTAATGTTTTTCTTATCCTGAGAGTCAGAAGCAGATGTCCCCAAAGTACTTCTGTTCCCAGGGAATGGCCAAACGATCCCTCTTTTGGGAACTGCAAAAGGTAAGGAGAGGCTGTTATTTCCAGAGAAATGTGATAGGGCCAAGGGGCGAGGTGTGCACCGGTGGCCGTCTGTTAAACACGGCCTGGTGCTTGGCCGTGGTTGGATTACAGGTTTTATTCATTCCCTGAGTGTCAGGAGAAAAGCACAGTGTGAAGGGGGGAAGGTGGCACTAGGCTTAGGTGGCGGCTCGCAGGGCAGGAGCCTCCCTGACTTGCTCTGTGCCCTTGGACCCTCCCAAGTCCTTCCCATAGAGGAAGGGTCTCATTTTCCCCAACAGAGTAAGAGTGAGCAGGGCCCATATTCTTTGCTTTGCGTTCTGCGTTGATTGTTTTTTATTCTAACATCCCGCACCTGGAGGGGGGGTACAGGGGGGTGTCTCAGGCCTAACTTGGAGAAGAAGGAGCACTCCTTACTGATATTTCTGAAGCATATGCTTATTAACGTCATGCCTATACCCAGCCCTCTCCTTTGGCTCTTCTGTGGGTCTCCCAGATCACGTGTTTCAGGCTCTGTGCCTGACCCTGCAGATACCTGTTATTTAATTAGGAGTTCTGGGGAGGAGGCAGGGGCTTGGGGGAGGGATACCTGCTAAGGAGCTTCCCTGTTTGCAATCCCAGGTCCCCTCAGTGCTCGCTGTGCAAACTTGAGTGAGTCACTGACTTCTCTAGGCTCTATTAGGTCCTCTGTAAGAGAGGGTAATGATGGTGTCTAGTGACTGCATGATTGCAAGGAATAAATGCATTAATTTATGTAAAGCCCTTAGAACCATGCCTGGTACACAATACACACTCAATGGCATGTGTGTTCTTTTATTTTTATTTTTATTTTAATTTTTTTTTTTTTTTGAGACGGAGCCTCAAGCTATCCCCCTGGATAGAGTGCCATGGCATCACAGCTCATAGCAACCTCCAACTCCTGGGCTCAAGCGAGTCTCCTGCCTCCGCCTCCCAAGTAGCTGGGACCACAGACGCCCGCCACAACGCCCAACCATTTTTTGGTTGCAGCCATCATTGTTGTTTGGCGGGCCCAGGCTGGGGATTTGAACCTGCCACCTTAGGTGTATGTGGCTGGCGCCTTATCCGATTGAGCCACAGGCGCCGAGCCAGCATGTGTGTTCTTAATAAATTCTCACCAACACTCATTTTGCACATGATCAAATGGACCTTGAGAATCTTTGCACAACTTATTCAAGATCCTAGAGGAAGCATATGCTGGGAAGAGTAGGGGGAGTATTGGGATATTTTGATTATATTTCAACCTGGGATCTGGAAGTAAATGCCTGTCTGCTGGTTCCTAAGGCGCAAGCCCCAGGAAAGCCTGGTATTGATCTGACCATCAGACTAAAGATTCTTCTGAGGAGCCCGGGAAGCTGGGGGCAGAGGGAGGAAGCACGGGGAGAGAGTGGTCTTCTCCTAACAGCGGTTGCAATTTAACTGGGTGGTCTTCAAGATTTCATCCTGACCTTTTCGTGTCATCCCCAGAGCATTTGTGTTTCAGCCTCATCTGCCTATTCCCTTTCCTGTGCCCTTTCTAGCCCACAGTTTACCCTAGTAAGAGGCAGAGTGGCTTTACCCTCCCCCACCCCTATTGTAATCCTTCCTGTTGTGACCAACAATAGCCTGATTAAAAAATTCCATTCTATGGTTCATTTGGACTCAAGCCTGAGCCCAGCATCACAATGTGCTGGTATCAATAAAAAAAATCGCAAAATTTGTCCCAGTGTAAATTGAATTTAGATAAAGCAATTACCACAAAACAAAACTGCTAGAGGCTCAAACTGCATATCCTAACCTTTGTCCTTGAACCCTTCCCCTCAAGTGTGTGAAATGGCCAAAGTGTGTTGCCGAAATTAGATCTTCATTGTACAATTTCTCATCGCTGAGAGAAATTGGACTTAGTGGCAGTAATGGCCACAAAATAAAATTCGCAATGACCAAAGCTATAATTAATAAAATCAGATAGGGCCAATAAACTAATTCAGTTTATTAAACTAATAAACTAATTAAACTAATGAACTAATAAACTAATAAACTAATTCATAGCTACAGATGATGAAATGAAGATTTCATCACGAAGAACGTAAAATGGGGGAAAAGTTGCAATAAGAATACTGTTAGCACAAATTCCCTGCAGTACAATAGTGACAGAAGTGTTTGCATCCACAAATAAGTAACGGACATTTTGGGGTAGGTGGGGTCTCATGAATCAGACATAGAGGGTCAAATGGTCAGGGTACAAAGTGACTTCCACTTGGCCCAGCACAGTGGTTTATGTGAAATATTTGATGACATCTCTCTCTAGATATCCTTGCTGGAGGCACCACTTAATATCCCAATGAGATGGTCATGTAGCTTTTAATTAACTCACTCTTGGCAGGGTGGGTTACCTGTGTTTTCTGAAATTACAAAGGTGCGCTTCCTAATTGCTCAGGGCTATTAGCAGCCAGGACATGGAGTGTGACCACAAAATTAAGACACTTTGCTGTGGCCACCACCACCCGCAGAGTGCTGCTTGAGCCTTGCTTCAAAGTAGGCAGACTCAAGGGATAGTGCCGAAAAGTACTCAGTTCTCATATACACAAAATTGACCCACAAAACTTCCTTTCAGAAAACACCTCCTCTGAACATCCTTTTGTGATTTTAGTCATTTACTAACCATTGCCTAAGTAGTACAGCAGATGGATGCATTAAATACCATTCCTGGCTTCCAGGAAGGCAAGAAGTAGTCATTCAGCACAAACATAGCACAATGGACCAAATTAATAACAGATTCTACCTACTATGCAGAGGAGGTGATGGTCAGCTTTGGTAGATAAGTCTTCAGAAGTGGGCGATACTTAAGCCAAATTCAAAGTCCAAGGGATGAATGCATCTGGGTAGATGAACAGCAGAGACAAGGCAGTAAGGAAAAGTCCTTCAGGTAACTGGGGGTCAGCAGACTGGGACATGGACTTGACCACTTTTATCCACATGTGTGTGGGCATGAACCTGCTGAGAGCATGGGAGAGAGCCAATGATACATTGGATATCGATCAGTAGTTTTTTGAATCACGACTAATTTTTTCAACAAATGTTTGATTGATGAACTCATTCAGTTTTATCAGACTCTGACTCTGTAACAGGCATGGACCCAGGCCCAGAATTTAAAAAGGTATGTAGAATAGTCCCTGTGCCCTCAAAAGGCTCATGGACTAGAAGAACCACTGGTGTCCTGACCTGGTGCCCTCTCATTTATGATTCACTACTGGCAGAGATTTCTAAACTACAGTGTAGGCCAGGGCCTTCCCAGATTAGACCCTGAAATGGCTCTTTCTTGTGATGAGGATATGAGGTCCAGGGCATGGCACTCCGATTTCTTCCTCACTCCTCCTCCTCCTTCCTCCCCATGCTCACTGTGGCCTTGGTTTAGGTCTAGGACTTGCCTTGTGTGAATGATGGTGTTTCCCCTTCTGTTCTGGCCACCTCCACCATGGCCTTCTGCTTCCGCTTAGATGTGAGTGCCTCTGGGACACTATGGCCCAGACCTGCTCCCAACACCCACGTTGACTCTCCTCTCCCGTCACTCTTCCTGCCCTGAGCCCTATCTGGATTGCTTCAGCGTGCTGTTCATCAGCCTCCAATTCAGAACTCCTGGTAGGTGCCTGTCCCTCCTCCTCAGGCTTTCCCTGCTTCCCCGTGGGTGAGGACTGGACAAGCAGCATTGGACGTGTAAGACGAACATGATGAACTGATAAAACCCCAGCCTAAAATGACGGCAAGAAAAATCCTTTTTCCGCTCACTTAGCAATGAACTCCTGTCCCGGGTGCACTGTGCTTTCCTTGAGGCCTCGTGGAGTTTTGAGAGTTAGAATCCCCTGAGCTATTCAACTTCGGGGAATTGTCTGTGGGTCTCTCTTTGCAAAGCTGAACCTCAAGTCTCTTAATTATACCACGGGACAGCAGGGAAGCAATTGAAGGGGAGAAATTAATGAAAAGCCTTCTTATCATAAGCTCCCTCTCTAATTTGGGGAAACAGAAATCTCGGCATGTTTTCTCAGTAAGCACTCCATCAGGAGGCTTCTTACCCTGACAGGCTTTGCTCTTTCATAAACACGGCAAGAATAACCCCTGGACGCTGGCTCGCCGTAGTCAAGTATGAAAATGTGAATTCCACGGGTCACTGTTTTTGCAGCCGCCAGATGTGGATGAAAGGGGAAGGGTGTTTTATTGTGTTTGCTCAAGAAACAGAGAAAGGTCTGTCCTGAGATGGGCTTGCTTTCCTCCCACACAAGTGGCCACCATGTGGCCAGAGGACAGCTAGCTAATTTGCAAGATTAAGCTTTTCTAAATATTTGGAATTAGTCTATTCTGTCTTCAGCTAATAAAATAGATTTTTGCTTCAAAATGGATTTAGGAAGCAGACACAAGAGCTTCTAAGGGCTTGTTGGCAACTTACCTGTTAACAGGGTCCATCTGTCAAATGAATGTACAAAGAGTGGGCTCTACGTGGACCGTCTCCAACTTGACCTCTCCGTGAGGCTGCCTTCATGCAGAGGTTCTGCCAAGGGCAGATGGCGGCTAGTGCCAGCTGATGCTGAGAGATGCCCAGGACACAAGTTTCTGTCCTCTGTCACCTACTCACACCTAAGTGTAAGACAAGCATACATTAAAAAACAGGTTCATACACGAAATGAGGAATCCACATTAATTGCAAATATCTGATTCAATGTTTCATTCATAAATTTAGTATTGAATTTCAACTATGTGCCAGAGACTCTGCTAGGTACTAGAGAAATAGATGAAGTAAGCCATGGTCCCTGCCATAAGGAGCTTATGGTTTATTTGGGGAGACAGAGTTATAAACATCTATAATATAAAGTGCTATAAAATATAAGCTGCGAAAGAGCTTTGGAGAAGGAGGCCTAGAGTCTGTCTGGGGGAGGCAGGGAAAGTTTTATAGTGGAAGTAGACCTTGAATCGAGGCTTAAAGAATGAGTAGGAGATTTATAGTGGGGGAAGTGTGTTCAGGACAGAAGCACAGACCCTATAGAGAGGATGCTGAGTCTGGAGAATGACAAGCTGTTCCCATGCTGGGCTGTGTAGCAGGTCAGGGGGAGAGGCAAGGGCTAAGCTGTCAGGGGTGTTAGTCGTGCTAATGCATTTGTTTGCTTCTGTAGGCAATGGGGGGACCTGGGGGACCATTGCATCATGCTGAGTGGAAGAGCAACATGGTCACGCTGCAGTGGAGAAGATGGTTTGGAAGTGAGGCCATGACTCTGTTGTCCAGACAGTGAAGAGTGCCTGCCAATAGCTCACTACAATACAGGACAACTAGCTTTAATCAGGTGAGATGGGGCTCTTCCCTTGGCCCCTCAGATCTAAGCCCCACTCTTCTCACCATGCTCTGTGCTCCATGGGGATGACCTTCATGGACTGTGTCATACCTGAATGGCCTCCTGCCCCTTGGGGTCTAGCTGGGGTCTGCTAATGGAAGCCCAGGCAGGAGGTGGAAAGGAAGCAGGAGCCTGTGTGAAGTCAAGGTATTCATTCTCCTGGGTCCTCCCCTGTGGGGTTACTTTGGTCTGATTTTGCCCCTTGATGGAAATCATAGCCCCTCTCAGAGTGGTCTTCTCTGTAAGACCCTTTGCCTTTTGAGTTCCGGTAACCCCTCCTGTCCTTACTCCTTTAGGCACAGGGATGTTTAGCGTCTTGGTAGCCTTTGAGTACTATGCTGTTCCTTGTAGTTTCTTGGCATTCTGCCCGTACCTCCCTAATTCATTCTTTATTATGAATCTTCCTTGAATTATCCAAATTCAAGTAGATCCTTCACGGCTTTGGGGAGCTGTCCATGTCATGGGGCCGTGACTGGTCTATACCAGGTTAGACAGGAGGAGAGTGCATAGAGCAGCTGTTCCTACCGCCTGAGCAGGGAAGGAGGAACCCAGAGGGCTGCAGAGAAGAGGTGGCCCTGGAACTCTGTCCTGAAAGATGAGTCTGAGTTTCCCAACCATTCAGAGTATGGACCGCATCTGGACAGAATTAGCAAATGAATGAAGAATGAAGAACAGGGTGTGCAGGGACTGAGCAGAGGGGAGGATAGCTGGAAATGAGGTGAGGTGTGGCAGGAGACAAGGAGGCAAAGCAAAAAACTGGGTCAGAGTGTAGGAGCATTGAATGCCACCTGGGGAGCTGGTGCCTTGGTTCCAGAGGAAAAGGGTAAAGAGGGTGAGTACTCTAGGAAATGAGTCATATGGAGAGGGATAGAGGGATCCCAGGGTGTTTATCTTGGAGAAAAGACTTGAGAGCATGATTATCATCTTCAAATATGTGAAGGATCTGGATAACAACATGCCACTATGTATCATGAGTTCATATTTTTTGGCCCAGTAATTCTATGTCTAGGAATTTAGCTGAAGGAAATAATCCAAAATGCAGACACAACCTTCTGGACAAAAACATCCATTGCTGCATTGTTTATAATAATCATGAATTGGAAACAACCTAAATGTCCAGTAACAAGAGAGTTGTTAAATAAATTATGACAGGTCTTTACAATAGGCTATTGTTGTCTATTGTTACAACAAAGTGTGCAAAAAACTTAAAGGCTTGGGAACAGACTTTTAATATCATGTTAAGTGGAAAAGGAGGACATAAAATTGTCTATACAAAATAATCTAAAAGATATAAAAATAGTATAAACTAAATAAAAATGCCAACATCTTATTTATAATTATTGCTGTTGATGAGTTTGTGAGTGACAGATATATATTCTCAGGCTGTTCCAAAGAGTATTTGTAACTGAGTGGGAGTTGGGAGTGTCATTGAGCAGTTTTCTTTTTTTTTTTGAGACAGAGTCTTACTATGTTGCCCTTGGTAGAGTGCTGTGGTGTCACAGGTTACCACCACCTCAAACTCTTGGGCGTAAGCAGTTCTCTTGCCTCAGACTCCCAAGTAGCTGGGACTACAGGCACCTCCCACAATGCCCAGCTATTTGTTGTGGTTGTTGTTGCAATTGTCATTGTTGATTTTAGCTGGCCTGGGCTGGGTTTGAACCCACCGGCCTTGGTATATGTGGTTGACGCCCTACCCACTGAGCTACGGGTGCCACCATACAGCAGTTTTCTAAGGGAAAAATCACTGAATGAGACCCCTACTGTTTGAACATATATTTTATAATGTTTGTTTACCACCGCCACCATCACCACTACCTAATGTATCGAATATGGACCCTGTGATAAGGATGTCCTCTTTTTCCTATGTATTATGTCTCTTACCACTTTCAATTCTGAAGCGTAGGTTTTATTTTTACTTGCATTTATCAGGTAAGAAAACCAAAGCTCGTAAAGGTCGAGGAACTTGTCCAAGATTACACACCACAAGTAAGTTTCAGAGTTGGGATTTGGACTTAGGAGACCTGACTCCGAACTGTTACACTACACTGCTAGCCCACTGCTTTTACATAGTCATATCATTCTTTCCAGTTATATATTCTTGGCTAGAAGTTTTTCTGAGTAATGGACTCCAGGGGCCAAAATGGTATATCCTTGGTAATGCCTTATAGGTATTGACTGCTGTTCAAGTAGATGACTCAGTTGGGACAAAGTCCTCTGAATAGCAGATAGGGGTCATGCACTAAGAATTGTTTAGTAAAAGTGAATAACTAGTACTGATGGAGACCTTATCATGTGCCAGGGAATGTGCTAGGGTTTTAAAACATATATTAACTAATTTAAGTCTTACAGCACCAGGAGTTCAGTACTAGTATAATCTTCATTTTACATATGAGGACACTGAGATTAAATAATTTGTGCAAGGTCATGCAACCAAACAAAATATACAGCCTATCACACAACTTGCTACTATGCAACATGGCTTCTATATTTGTGTTCAGTGAAATAAAAAAAAAAAATTAAAAAAAATCTTAATGGCTAGCTCCAGAATTCCTCTTGGAGAGATAACTATTTTTCTTTATTAAGAAATGCCTTGATAAGCTATTTGGGAGTGAAGATGTTAATGAGAGCTTCAGCAACAAAAGAATAGTCAAGGCTCTGTGCCTGTGAAAGTAAGAAGAATTTGTTTAGGCTCTAGAGGAAGAGAAGGGAGGGAGGGGGGCAGGGTGTGGTGTCGGGAGAGAGACGGGCAAGGTGGAACAGGAAGCAGAAAGATGGGAGGTGGGGCGGCTGAGAGGCGTGGAGGAGTAGGCTACACCTTAATTTTAATTTGAAATTATTTGTGTTTTACATGTAAAACTCACCCTTCAAAATGCCGGTAAGTACTACTGGACTCTCAGACATGTATAAATGTATTGTTGTTGTTATTGGAAATTGAAGAAGAGCCTGAATTTTACAACTGGCTCAATACTATGTGAAGCAGAAACTGCAATTTTAAAAAAGGACCATAGAATTGTACACATGTAAGCAAGGAATGCCCCTAGAATTTGCAGAAGTTTGTAGGAGAAGGGTTAGACTTTCAGAGAGTCTGGAATTGGGGCTGCAGGAGATTCCTTCTAGATGTCTCCAGGAGGCCCCAGCCAGCAGCCAAGTGACGACTTTTCCTGGTTTAAACCACCGACCATCCTGTAATCCCTTGCTCTAGTTTAGCCGTGCTTTTTCCAAAAGGAAGAGACCATGTTCAGAGAAGGTATGGAACTCCCTCTGGTTTGAGAGGAAGAGCTATTTCCTAAACCCGGCTGGTCTGATTGACTCTAAGCCCCATGGCCGTAGGACCCTTGCTGCCTCTCCGTCTGGGTTTCCTCCTCTGTGGAGTCTCTCCAGGAGACCCCCACAGCTCTGTGGTGAGATTCTTATCCCCAGGTACTGTGATGGGCCAGGTCTTGCTCCATATGCCAGGGCTTGACACTAGGTCAGCAACCGGGGGTGAATTGACCCGTTAGAGCAGCATTTTTCAACCTTTTTCACTTCACTTCACGCTTGAACTTGTAGTTAAACTTCAGCAGCACACTTAAATTCTGTTGATCAAAAAAGAAAATAGTAAAAAAAATATATACATACTGTGCTTTGAACTTCTTTCAAAAATAATTTAGTTAATGATCTTTAAAATTTTTCAGGGTTCGTCTAAGATCCTCTCAGGCACACCCGTGTGCCGTGGCACCCTCTGGTTGAAAACCACTGCATTAGAAGTACCTGGAAGAACAAATGACTCTACACTTTTGTGGGCGAACCAATCAGTGGCATTAAAGGCACAACCCCGAATCCAGTAAAAGTCTTAGAAGTAACAGTTTCCCGGTCTTAAAAATGTAAAAGTTACCTTTTCCCAGTTTTAAATGTGCAAATTTAAACGTCCAAATAAGATCTGTTCAGCCTTGTGACAGAATTTGCATGATTTTAAAGTATTTTTTTAAATTAAAAAGTATTGTGTTAATTGTAGAACATTTGAAAATATAAAAAAAAAGGTAAAGGAGACAACTTTTGAGAATTCTAGCATGATATTAGCACTTAAAAAAATACCTTTGCGGCTTGGCACCTGTGGCTCAATCGGCTAAGGCTCCAGCCACATACACCTGAGGTGGGGGGTTCGAATCCCCAGCCCGGGCCCGCCAAACAACAATGATGGCTGCAACCAAAAAATGGCCGGGCGTTGTGGTGGGCGCCTGTGGTCCCAGCTACTTGGGAGGCGGAGGCAGGAGACTCACTTGAGCCTAGGAGTTGGAGGTTGCTATGAGCTGAGATGCCATGGCACTCTACCCAGGGGGATAGCTTGAGGCTCCGTCTCAAAAAAAAAAAAAATACCTTTGCCAATTTGGCTCCTAAAAACTGTCCTTTCTTGTTTTCACTTGTATTGCTCGAGACCCCAGACCTTTCCTCACGTCAGCTGATGATTTGTTTCTTCTTTCATAAATTGCCTTCTCATTCCTTTGGCCACATTTTTATGGGTAGGATTCCTGTTTAAATTGAACATAGAGCCATGAAAAGAGGGGATTATCCTGAGCATTTCACTCTTCCTTTGGTTCCCCCATGTAAAAAGATGAGGAGAAAATGAGTTAAAGTGTTATAAGTGTTTCTCCAGTTATGTTTTCTAGAACAATAATTCCAGAGGACGATAATAGGTATAATGGAAAAAAGGGTTCAAATGAGTTGGAAAATGCTTCATTAAACTGCATTAAATTGATTTCTAAATTGCAGACACACTACAGGATTTGGGGTAGCCTTTTGTTGTTAATAGGGTTTCAGGTTTCTCTCTGGTGGGACAGATGGAGATAGATAACATTTCCTAAACATCTAGGAACCCAGGTACTTTGGACAGACAACCTTGGTACAGGAAAGATTACAGGAGAAGAGGGTTAGAGGCCTATTCATCTCTTGCTTTGACACTGATGTGTTTTATGACTTTAGATCAGCGGTTCTTAACTTGTGGGTCATGACCCATAGGAACTGTTTTAAAGGACCACAGCATTAGGAAGGTTGAGAACCACTGCCTTAGATGGATTCCAAACATCTAATCTTTGGCAAAATAAACAAGAATATGTTTGAGATGGAACTTGAAGGGTACAAAAATTCTGATGGGAGCAAAGATATTCCAGGTGGAGGCAATCGAATGGATAAAGTCCGAGGTCCTTTTCTACCCAGAGTGCTCTCAAACCAAAGACAGGAGGACTTCTGTAAGTTGACCATCCGAGGGACTGTAACAAACTGATCAAAACAAGGAGGTGGTCAACATAAGGAACCAGGCCTCCAGTACTGATATGTACATGTGACACATGTCCAGTCTATTAGGTCTCAATTTAATAAGGTAGTCAGAGTAGAGAGGTGGCCAACTGTGGAGGTTCTACCGTATTGTAATGCTGGCCTCTGTTTTATAACAACTCTATTCTATGAGTAAAAAGAGAAACAGATGTGTTTACTTCCTAGCAATAGAGTTTCACCAAGTTCTTTTTATTTCTGTTTCGGTACTCAGAAGCCCACCTGACTGTTCCTAAGTGTTCCTACCCATCTAGGTAGACCACATCCTAAAAATTCATCTTTGAAATAAGAAACCTCACAGCATCCTTCATTTTGACAGCCAGGCTTTGGACTTACAGAGAAATGACAGATGAATGTCTTGAAAATCCAGGGAAGGACTTTTATGATCCGTTACTTGAGCAGCAGGTCTAGAATTTTCATACGTGGTTTATTTTTGCTAATTGTATAATTTATCCATGCCAACTCATTAGAAGGGTGTTTGTTTTATTAAGAAAAAAAGCATCAATCAGAAGATAATTTGGATTGCTAATTGTGAAATAAATTACTCACTTTGAAGAAATATCCCGAATTTCTGATAGTTCTGCATTTTAATTTCGCCCGAGTTTCCTGAACATTCCCTTTGTATTTGGCCCCTCACTGGAGCATTCTGCTATCCAGGAGCTCTCAGTTTGTGGGGGAACAGACTAGATCAAAGGTAAAGATAATACCACAGTGCTCCTAAGGCTATGTTAGTGGATGTAACAAAAAAACTGTGGATCCGGGCGGCGCCTGTGGCTCAAAGGAGTGAGGCGCCGGCCCTATATGCTGGAGGTGGCAGGTTCAAACCCAGCCCCAGCAACAAACAAACAAACAAAAAACAAACCTATGGATCGCAGAGGAAGGAATGAATGTCTGTCTTGCTTGGTGAAATGCAGAAAAATTCTCAGAGGTAATAATGAAGCTGTACCACAAAGGTGAAGAGGATTTTTACCCTTAAAAGGAAGGATAAGAAGACAGTACTCACTCCAAGGCTTCCCTGACCTCTAAAGCTAAGTTAATGTCTTCCATCACCGCTCTCATAAACAATCTGCCTTCCCACCGAAGCACAGAGTTTCCATTTCTTTGTGCCATTTTCTTGGTACTGTCTGTGCAGTTTATCTAGCTAAGGTTAGATTACATGTCTGGTGACAGCAGGGGCTATGTCCTCCCTTTCCTTACTAACCCGGACCCAGAACAGAGAATGAGCACAGTCAGTCCTGAACGGACAGGCGTGAAGGGCATTTAGGGAAATGTGGCCACTCAGCGTGGCTGGAGTAGGATACAGAATGAACCTGAAACGAAATGCCTTGAGCAAAAAATCGCCACCTCTTAGATACCAATTTTGAACTAAAGTAACAAGATGAAAATAAAATTTAGCCAACCAACATTGCTAAATAGCCAGTGTGGCCCTCCCCCGCCCCCAATCAATTTATTATTATTATTATATATATATATATATTTTTGAGACGGAGCCTCAAGCTATCCCCCTGGGTAGAGTGCCAAGGCATCACAGTTCATAGCATCCTCCAACTCCTGGGCTCAAGCGAGTCTCCTGCCTCCGCCTCCCAAGTAGCTGGGACCACAGGCGCCCGCCACAAGGCCCGGCCATTTTTTGGTTGCAGCCATCATTGTTGTTTGGCGGCTGGGCTGGGGATACGAACCCGCCACCTTAGGTGTACGTGGCTGGCGCCTTAGCCGATTGAGCCACAGGTGCCCAGCCGGAATAGATGATCTTTAAGATGCCTTCCAGTGCTGACATTGTATGATTCACCATGATAAACTTTATTCCAGTTTGAAATTTTTATTTTATAGTTCTGGGAATATATACTTTTCATAAAGTAAACTTGGCTGATGGTCTTTAATGGGGTTCCTTTCTACCAAACTTAACGAGCATACTGTGTTTTGCTTCTTTAGTGGATTTAAAAAAGAGTTTGGGCCAGGTGCAATGGCTCATGCCAGTAATCTCAACACTTTGGGAGGCTGAGGCAGGAGGATCACTTTGAGTCCAAAAGTAGGACACAAGCCTGGATGACATAATGAGACAGAATTTAGCTGGGCATGGTGGCACAAGCCTGTAGTCTCAGCTACTTGGGAGGTTAAGGTAGGAGGATTGCTTGGGCCCAGGAGTTTCCCCAAAGATAATTGGAGAAAAGCAAAGTTTGAATAAACCAGGAGTGACATGCAGCAGGGGAATGAATAAGAAGGGGCAAAATTCTTGTCAATTAGAACATAGGTCTGGTTTATTAAAAAATTTGTATATGTAGGTGTGTATCATTTAATATTATAGCTTCTTTTTGTGATATGTTGAAGACAGTTTAATTAGCAGGAGTTAAATTTTTTTGTTTCTGGTTTGCTAAATTCACAGACTCTGGAGCAATACTACCAGTGTTTCGATCTTAGCTCAACCATTTACTAATGTGTGACTTGGGGCAAGTTATTTTGTGCCTGTTTCCTCATCCATAAAATCGGAATCACAACCTGCCTCTTAGGATTGTTTGTGAATATTAAATAAATTGATATTTGTAAAACCCTTACAATAGTGCCTGGCTTAGTAATACTAAGTGCTATTATTATTATTTTAGCCTATCTACATAATTATTATATTAAGGCCTAGGATATAATTTGAACATACCCTTACTTAAAGGTGATATGCTTAATGTAGAAGAAAATCACAAGTTGTGGCGAATAATTATTCTTTACAGCATATAGAAAAGAACCCATATTCCCTAGAAATAAACACAATGAGGGGATTGCATGATATATTCCAGTTTACATGGAGTAAGTTATATTTTAAGCATAGTTGCAGTCTTAGGGACTGAGAAAAAATTAATATTTGTAAATGTGTTTGTTATGGGCCACAGTATCAAAACATCCATGAGATTGAATGTTTAAGCAGATTGCTTTTTAAAAAAATAGTAGTATTGGCTCGGTGCCTGTGGCTCAATTGGCTAAGGCGCCAGCCACATACACCTAAGGTGGTGGGTTCGAATCCCCAGCCCGGGCCCGTCAAACAACAATGATGGCTGCAACCAAAAATTGGCCAGGCGTTGTGGCGGGCGCCTGTGGTCCCAGCTACATGGGAGGCAGAGGCAGGAGACTCGCTTGAGTCCAGGAGTTGGAGGTTGCTATGAGCTGTGATGCCATGGCACTCTACCCAGGGGGATAGCTTGAGGCTCCGTCTAAAAAAAAAAAAAAAAAAAAAATAGTAGTATTTATAAAATGCATATTTTCTTCTGTTTCTTAGAATCTGAATTATCCAGAACAGAAAGTTGTGACTGTTGGACAATTCAAAATTGGTTTGATCCATGGACATCAAGTTATTCCATGGGGAGACATGGCCAGCTTAGCCCTGTTGCAGAGGCAGTTTGATGTGGACATTCTTATCTCGGGACACACGCACAAATTTGAAGCATTTGAGCATGAAAATAAGTTCTACATTAACCCAGGTTCTGCCACTGGAGCATATAATGCCTTGGAAACGTGAGTAGTATATACACTTTGGGAATTTAGGGGCTTTAGTAAATTTAAAAATTGCATGTGCAGGCTCAGCGCCTGTGGCTCAATCGGCTAGGGTGCTGGCCACGTCCACCAACGGTGGCGGGTTCGAATCCCCAGCCCGGGCCCGCCAAACAACAAGGATGGCTGCAACCAAAAAAAAAAAAAAAAAATGGCCGGGCGTTGTGGCGGGTGCCTGTGGTCCCAGCTACTTGGGAGGCTGAGGCCTGGAGACTCGCTTGAGCCCAGGAGTTGGAGGTTGCTATGAGCTGTGATGCCATGGCACTCTACCCAGGGGGATAGCTTGAGGCTCCGTCTCAAAAAAAAAAAAAAATTGCATGTGCAACATTTCACAAAGGAGAAATGTGGCTGGGCAGGTAGTGGCTGATGCCTGTAATCCTAGCACTTTGCAAAGCTAAGGTGGGTGGATTCCCTTAGCTCAGGAGTTCGAGACCAGTGAGATTCCCTATCCCAAAAAAAAAAAAAAAAAATAGCCGGGTGTTGTGTAGGGTCCAATAGTCCAAGCTACTTGGCAGGTTTAGGCAAGAGGATTGCTTGAGGCCAAGAGTTCAAGGTTGCTGTGAGCTGAGATGCTATGGCATCCTACCAAGGTGATATAGTGAGTCTCAAAAGAAAAAATTAAATGAAAAAAGAAATGCAGCTATTTAATTCTAGCCTTTTTGGCAATCTTTTGGTAATTGTTCTTTTTAATATGTAACAGATTCTGCTTGAATCCAAATTGTCGTCTTAAACTGAAATTTGTGGTGCTGCTCCTTTTTAGTACAAAACACTGACATTATTTATTTTTTCTTCTAGAAACATTACCCCATCATTTGTGTTGATGGATATCCAAGCTTCTACAGTGGTCACTTATGTATATCAGCTCATTGGAGATGACGTGAAAGTAGAACGAATTGAATATAAAAAGTCGTAAAGCCAGGCCTGTCTTGATGACTT
>CAUYQV010115439.1:0-23914 GCA_963574575.1 Galagoides demidoff
CATGTGCCTGGACACTTAAAATAGTAATTATTTCCAGCTCAGGAATCTGTATCTTCTACATATCATCTATTTTTATTATACACCCTCATGTGTATTTTTTATTCTTTTCTAAATGTGAGTTTATTTAAGGGACAGAGTTACGTCTTGCCAAAACTATAAATAGTATCGGATCACCTGGAGTTCATGCCAGATTTTTCAAAAAATACTGAGGACTTTTATGAACTGAGTTCTAGGATAGTCCTGGGAGTACAGTGATGATTAAAATTCTATCCACAAAGACATTAAATTATTATCCTAGTGGGGAGAAGATAGACAAGAAAATATTTAATAACTATAAACTGGACCTTGGTAGAGGTCTCATTTGCATAAAAATTATAATTAGTAATGTTTAATCTTTTAGATTTGACTCAGGAATTATTTTTATTACATATACATAGAAGGAGAAAATTATCCTACAGACATCATCTATGTTTAAAGAAGAAGAATCAGTCAGTGGCAGTCTAAATTCAGAAACCAAACACAGCAGCTTCATCCCAGGTGCGGGAAAACTAATATATAATCTGATAAATGATTAGGTTTGATCAATAAAACCATCTAGAAAATATAAATGACATTTTAAAAAAATTTAATGCATGCACTAGCTGCACTGGCCACAGTCACCCAGAGTTCAAGGATCGGTCAGTATTAAATACTAGCAAAATAATAATCAGAGAGAAAACATGCCACATAAAAATCCCTCTGTAAATGCTTCCATTCACAAGACACAGAAAACTGCACAGACCGTAACAATTCTTAAGCAATATTTTACAATATTAATTACAAAAATATTTTTAAGTAAGAATTTTCTTTGAAAATAAGAAACTAAACCCAAACCTGTCAGACATTAAAATGCTGAGGAAGCACATTTTAGATCTGCATCATTAAAAAGAGTAAAAACTGATTTGTAGGATGTCGTTTGTGATCCTCCCAGTGAGTGCCTGCAATTTCTTCCTTACTCTTTTTTTTTAATGTTTATTTTTTTTGTAAGTGTGACTACCTGGAACCTCAGACCTGAAACAGGAAAAGCTTAAACTGTATATTGGACAAGTGTGTATAAAATGATGCAGCAGATTAAAAGCCACAAACTCTCCAAACATAGCCAAGGTATGAGAGGAGGAAGAAGATGACCAAAAAAATGATGACTGCATTCAGGAAGAAGTGTTAAAGTGGAGCCCATGTCACAACTGTGAGGCCCCAGGAGTCACCACAAGCACTCGTGTTTCACCGCCCCGTCAATAACTTAAGCTCATAATGGAGGCAACAGTGCATCAAAATATATTTGTTTAAGAGGAAAAGGAGGTGCCTGATCTACTTCAGATATACTTCTGTTGTAATAGTACAATGCACTAAAAATGTTGGGAATGCAAAGAAAAGTTATATTCATTTAAAAAATTCATTTTGATCTACCACCGAATTTTATAACAGTATTTGAAACAGAAGTTCCATAAAATGATATCTTCATTTGTTAATCAATTGGTATTTGTATTTCAGTAAACTACCATATATGCTTTAGAATTTAGATTTTTACAAAGGTATCCTGTTTAACTGCAATGATCCTTGGAACTAAAAATTTTCCTGTCAGATATTTTCTATAACCACACATGTCATGAATTTACAATTAAATGTATTCATTGCACAAGCTCTAAAAAATATTGGCTGGCTCCATAAAACTCAACCCTCAATCTGATATCCCCATTGGACAAGTGTCTTAGGCGTATATATTTTCAAAAACTTACTTTAGCATAATTCAACTAATAAATTGGTCACTGTATTCATCTGTACCTTTTCCTTTGTCTTTTAAGTATTTTTTTTCCTTTTTTTCATAATAAATGTCTCTGAAAAAATGTTCATATTTGCTAGTCAGGAATAGATATCAAAATGAAATAGTGTATTTGTAAAACATTTTCATTTATTAAGGAGTAGAAGCATTGCCCTAGAAAGGCAGCCTGCAACTAACAATACTAAAAGCAGCTTAGGTACTATTGAGACCTAGCATTAACTTCACACTGTATGTTCAGTGATTTTATTAACAGAGGAACCCACGTGTGCCCTCAAGTTAAATAAATCCTTTTGGCCCAGTTGCTTAGTAATCACGACTTAATGTATCATATCCTCCGAAATTCATTATGGGTTAAGTTTATTCTGGATGAAATGGAAATAACATTCATGCTTACAAGTTTGGGGGCATGCCAAGCATCTACAGTGTTTCCAGTTTTCTCTAATATCCTTTACCTCTCATAGCAACTGGATAATATGCTCATAAGCAGCATCTTTTTCCTTTTTTGATAATTTAAAGAATACATACTAGAAATATGGCTCACAGCCATTTTGGCATGACTCAGCACTCTAAGGAGCCCATAGCATTACTACGTATGTGCCAGCTAAAGGCAGGTGTAAATAGAGATTGAAATTTCAAGAGAATTTAATTAAGCATTATTTGCTCTTTCACTAGAGACCTTGAACTCTATAAATTAAATGAGAATATCACTTTATCATATATTTTATAGGCCAGAACAAGTAAGTGGAACAATCAACAAAGTAAAGATTTTTCTATTTTTATTTTTCTATGAATAAATTACCCTAAACTATTCATTTTTCATACTGGCAATTAGAAAAAAAACAATACAACTTTGAGGAAAACCTAGAGCACTGAGATAGATGAAGTGCATGTGTGTGTGTGCATGTACGTGTATGCATGTGTACATGGATACATATGTTTTTTCTTCTCCATTATCCCAATGAGCAAGGTATTCAGTTGATGCTTATTGGATGGCTATCATGTTATTTATCAGTATTTTACCTCATGAGGAAGCTGATGATTAATTATCATCACTCTCTTGTTAACAAAGTGGACATATTTTAACTATAATAACAAATTATGTCAGAAAATTGGCATGTACTGAATTACAACAACTTTGTTAAAAGTACACAGTCTGTAATGCACCTTCTTACTTGTAAGCTATCTTGAAGGGGAGTTTTACATTTTCAACTCAAGCACCTATTCCCAACTGGTAAACCAAATTAGTCAATTCTTGAAACCTAAGAAAAATATATATCTGATGATAAGTTTATATATTTATAATTTACATTTAATTTTAAATATAACTTTTCAGAAGATCTCAGAAACTCTCTGATACTTTATCTTAAACGCAAAAGCACTGCAAGGCCTTCCATCATCTGTGGTAACCTTTCTGCCTTAGCTGCTTGTCCCACTGCAGCTATTGCCATAGTTTTAGCAAGAGGGGAAAGGGAAAATAAATGTGGCTAAAGGCAACTTTACAATAAAATAGTCCACAATGTTATCCTGCAATATTTACGGTAATATATAATCTGCAAGAAATGTATTTTATTATCTACACCCTTATGCTCTCGAATCCTATTTTGCTTTTGTATATGGCAAAGGACAACTTATTTTCTGTGACTTTACAAAAAAGACAAATGGATGGATTAATGGATTGATGGCTCCACAGATCAACGGATAGATAAATGACTATGTATACATACATACGCATATTTATGGTCACTTTCTATTGAGTAAATGAAATGTAATATTTACCTGCAAAGCAAATTTGGTACATCCACTGCCTTTTCATGTTCTATTTAAATACCCAAACATTTGAACAAATAATTTATAAAGTTCAGCTCTACAAACCAAATATAGAGCAAATTTTAAAAAGCTTAACAAATTGAAGTTAGCAAATTTTAAAAAGCCCAACAAATTGAAGATCTGAAGTGGCCAGGATTTTTCTTTCTACTAATTAGAGCAAAAGCTATCATTGTTCATTTTTCTCAGTGATTCAAAATGATAGACGGTGCACATTTACTAGCAAAACAGTAAAGGAAGTCTTAAAGGCCAAAACGTGAACTTTTCCTTCATGTCCTTGAAACCCAAAAATGAATGTGTGTTTGTTTAATAATTACAAGTACAAATCTTTAATTAATACCAGCCACTGAAATGTGCATATTTGCATCTCGATTCTCTAAATATTTAAATATATTGCATTTTAATAGATTCAATCTAAGCTTATTATTAAATACAGTTAATTATAAGGTTTAGTCATCTAGAAAGAAGTTTAATATAAAGACTATCCCCAAAGGAGAAAATTCTACAAGTAGAAGGTGTATTTGGAAAGCCAATAAAATGAATCCATATTATTAAAACCTAACTGCAAAGATATTAAAAGTTTCAGTATCACTAATCATCCATATTAACATAGTTTTTAGAATAGAGACTTCCATATATTTTAGTTTTGTTCTTAATACACAAATATAATTTAATTGAAGCAAAATTCCTGATTGAGAATTGTAAAGTGACTTAAAATCTCCCAAAAGGGTCTAATAATTTTAAAAATATAAATTTGAGTCTTAGAGAATATTAACTTTTTAAGTATATTATAAATTAGAAAGAAATAAATTTACTCTTGGGGTTGTTAATTAGACTACCTGTAATTAAAAGTTTATAATGTTATTTGCAATAAAATATTATAAATTTCTGTTCCCTCAAAAGAGTTTCTTGATATGTCTAAAACCCTTTATATAGAGGAATTTTGATTATTGTACACATTGTAGCTAATATCTACAGTGGGAAATTTTTAAGGATTATTAAAATTGTTTTTGACAATTAATAATCAAAATTTACTTAAGAAAGAATTTTAGGAGGGTGGACCACGATAGCAGACTAGAAGACAGCTCCTTTGCAGCTATGTGTGGTGAGATTGAAGGAAACGATTCTAGCCACTTCTGGTTGCAAGGCCCTTCCCAGAAACATCTCTTTAGGGGCACAGGGAGGCAGAAAGTGACTCCAGGAGTGTAAAAGCAGGTCAGGAGAAGTAGAGAATAAGTATTTGTGTGCTGGCAGAGGCTGGGCAGTTTGGCGGTTTTCAGACAGAGAGAACTGCCCTACAGACTTTTTTTTTTTTTTTTAATTGGACCTGGGCACCTGGTGGAATAACCTTGGGAGAGCTTGGGTGAGAGAGCAAGGGATCTTGAAGAGTGCCCAGGGGCTAGGACTGAGCCACCAGGTGGAGCAGAGTTCTCATTGTTCAGCTGCAGGCCTGGTACTGCCATTGTGGGAAAGCTGCCTTATAGGATCATCCCTAAGTGTCCTAGTGTAAGGCTGGTTCTGGTGCATCTGCTAAGCTAGACAGTCACCTGTGGGGAGACTTGAGTGACATATGCTTTCCTGGGACTGCCATTATGTGGCCAAGGGACATGGTTTGGAAAGATCGAGGCATGTCTATTAAATGGGTTGACAAGAGCTACAGGCTCCCAATCCTGCAGGGATGGAGGGCAAAGAAGTCAGGAAAATGGGAACATGTCTCCTCAGCAAGATAGAGGCCTCAAGCCTTCATCTTATACAGTGGACTCGGCATTGTGATTAGCCAGAACTTCATCTGTTGTCCAGCAATATATAGCAATATTTATATTTTTCTTTTTTTTTCTTTTCTTATGATATTTTTTCAACTTTTTCCCCTAGATTCTCCTTTCTCTCTTTTTTTATTTTTCTGTAAATATAATTTTTCTTTTTTTCCTTCTTCAATAGAATGGCTCTGTTTTTGCTGGTTTTTCTGCTCCAGTTATTCTTTTTTTCCCCCAATTTTATCCCTTCAGGCTTTTTGTTTGTTTTATAATGTCTTTACTTCAACAACGAGGGCTCAATTTATACTACAATTTTCCAACCCTTTTTATTCTTCCTTTACTTTCAAATTCTCTCCATTTCTCTTCCTTTTTGTACAGATATTTTCATCACACAAATTTCTCAAAAACAACTAAGACATACCCCCTTTTAAAACATCTTATATAATTTTATTTTCAATTCTCTTTATATACTTTTATTAGTAATTGTAATATTTCTTTTTTTTATCTATTTTATTCTTTGTCAATCTTTATTCCATTTATGAGACAGAGCCTTATTCTAAGGCCTACACTGGGGTATCATAGCATTAGCCTGGCTGAAGGAAGCCTTGATCCCCTGGTATAGAAGGTCCTTCTATCACAACTTCAAAGATGAGCTTGTACCTATACTGCAGAACCTATTCCAAAACATTGAGAAGGAAGGAACCTTCCCCAACATGTTCTATGAGGCAAACTTCACCTTGGTTTCAAAACCAGCAAAGGACTTAACAAAAAAGAACTACAGACCAATTTCACTAATGAATATTAATGCAAAAAATACTCAATAAAATCTTAGCTAATAGAATGTGTATAGCTACACCTTAAAAAATATATACATCATGATCAAGTAGGCTTCATCCAAGGCATGCAAGGCTGATTTAGCATACACAAATCCATAAATATAATACACCATATCAATAGGAGCAATAACAAAGACCACGTGATCCTCTCAATAGGTGCAGAAAAAGCATTTGACAAAATTTAGCATTCTTTTCCAACAAGAACACTTAAGAAAATAGTCATCAGGGGTACATTTCTTAAACTGATTGAAGCCATCTTTGACAAACCCACAGCTAACATTATATTGAATGGACTAAAAATGAAAGCTTTCCACTTAGAACTGGAATCAGACAAGGATATCCACTATTTCCACTATGATTCAACATAGTGGAATCATATGTTCCACTATGATGGAAGGATAGGCAAGAGAAGGATATAAAGGACATCCAAATAGGGGCAGTGGAAGTCAAACTCTTGATTTTTTGCTGATGATATGATCTTCTACTTAGAAAACCCTAGAGACTTAAGCCCAAAACTCACAGAAGTGATCAGGAAATACAGTAACATCTCAGGGTATAAAATCTATGTCCACAAATCAGTAGCCTTTGTGTATGCCAATAACAATCAAGTTGAGAAGCAAATCAAAGACATAATTCCCTTCACAGAAGCTTCAAAGAAAATGAAATACTTAGGAATATACCTAACAAAAGTGGTGAAAGATCTTTACAAAGAGAATTACGAAATCCTAAGAAAAGAAATAGTAGAATATATTAACAAATGGAATAACTTGGGAAGAATCAACATTGTTAAAATGTCTATTTCACCCAAAGCAATCTATAGATTCAAAACAATCCCCATTGACATACCAACATCATCTTTGATAAACATCTTTGCTAAACCAAACAAAAGAATACAGTGGGGGAAAGAATCCCTATTCAACAAATGGTGCTGGGTGAACTGCATAACCACATATAAAAGACTGAAACTGAACCCTCACCTTTCACCACCTACAAACATTGACTCACAATGGATAAAATATGTAAATCTAAGACATGAACTGATAAAAATCTTAGGAGAAAGTGTGGGCAAAACTCTTATGATGTTGAACTGGGAAGGATTTTATGACAAAGAATTCAGCAGCCATCGCAACAACAAAAATTAACAAATGGGATTTAATTAAGCTTAAAAGCTTCTGCACAGCTAAGGACACAACAAGTAAAGCCAAAAGACAACTTCCAGAATAGGAAAAGATATTTGCAAGGTATGAATCTGACAAAGGGTTGATAATTAGAATCTATAGAGAGCTCAAATTAATCAACAAAAAGAGAGCAAACAATCCCATCTACCAATGAGCAAAAGGTGTGAACCTCCTCTGATGAAGACAGTTTAATTGGTAATAAACATTTGAAAAAGTGCTCATTACCCCTGAAGGTCAGAGAAACGCAAATCCAAACAACTATGAGTGTCACCTAACCCCAGCGAGAATAGCCCACCTCACAAAGTCTTAAAGCTGCAGATGCTGGCATGCTAATGGAGGGAAGGGAGCACTTTTACACTGCTGGTGGGACTGCAAGCTAATACAATCCTTTTGGAAGGAAATATGGAGAATCCTCAAAGAATTCAAGTTAGACCTCACATTTGATCCTACAATCTCATTACTCGGCATCTACCCAGAAGACAAAAAAAAATCATTTTATCATAAGGACACTTGCACTAAACTGTTTATCTCAGCTCCGTTTACAATTGCTAATAAATGGAGACAACCAACATGCTTATCAACATCAACTTGGAAATGGATTAACAAACACAAACATTGTAACCTAATTCTTTGTACCCTCTATTAACCTGAAACAATAAAAAAAAGTATAAACATAATTTTTAAAGACTTCTATACTTTATTAAACAAATATATGTGATTAAATATTTAGATGTCAAATATAATATTTGGTGAATTAAACATACACAGGAATTGCAAATAAAGTTGATTGACTTTTAACCAATAATCAAAGCAGAATATTTTTCCAAAACATGAATATTAGCAATGGAAAAGAAACTAAACTTCAGGAATTAGCTAACTATTCTTTCTGCTATGCGTATCATTGTATATATACAGTTAATAAGCTTAAAAATACAAACAAAAAGATAGATGTTTATTCTCACCACAAACAACATTTATAAAATACTGTATTTCCATTACTCTAAAGTTTCCATTTTCCATTTGTAGGCAATCATCTCAGCCTTATCCTTAGCTCCTTTCAAATATTGATCTCTTTTATGCCCCTATAGCACTGCCTTGAAAAGAAGGTCATATAAATGCATCTATATGATATGGAGCCATATATGTTTGCCTCTTTTCTCTCTGCTAAAGGCCTTGAGATTTATTTATTTATGTATGCTATTAAATATATGAGGAGGATGTTCCTTTATATTGCTTACTAGTATTCCACTGTGTAGATATATTGCATATTATTCACTAACTGATGGATATTTGGGATGTTCCCAGGTTCTGGCTACTTGGATTACAGGTGATATTATGTTCACATGTAGGTTTTGTATGGCAATACATTTTTACTGCTCTGAGTTTTCTATTCCTACATAATAAATTAGCACATATTTAGTGGCTTAATAGAACACTAATTTATTATTTCAAGTCAGTTCAATGTTTCTGTGGTCAAGAGTCTGGCATATTTTAAAAGTATTGTCTGCTCTGTACCTCATCTAGCTATAATCAAGATTCAGGCAGATCAGGGCTATAATCTCATGTGAGGTTTGAAATCCTCTTCCAAACTCATTGTGTGTGGACAGCATCTAGTTATTTGAGTTGTAGGACTGATGTTATATACTCACTAGCTCACTAGGGGCCCCTATCTGCTCCTAGAGGACACGCATATCTTCTTACCACATGAAGATATTATATAGTCAAGGCAGCAAGACAATGTTCCTCTTACGTGGACTCTCTCTGATATAGCGTGAGTCTTATATAATACAATGTAATCAGGGATGTGACTATCACCTTTGCCACATAACGTGACATAATAAACAGAGAGAATATTCCACTATATTCACTAATCTGTCCACAGTAAAGCCATAGCATTTTGAAGGAAAACAAACAAACAAAAAAACTCTTAAATATATTTTTTCCCTAAACAACCAATACTCACTGGTGTTAGAACTTCATAATGTAAAAGATCAGAGACTCAGTAGCTCATTATTTCCAGAATCTTCTTTATCAGTCACTTTGTTATATAGTCAGGAAATAAAAATTTTTAAAGTTATAATGCAAACTAGAGGAAGCTCAAAGTTACTTCATTTTATGGTAGTTTATATCATAGGTAGACTACCTTCTAAAGATTCTTGGGGTGTGGAAATATTGGGGGAGTGCATTCAAAACTGGATTTAGAGAAATTAAATCTGCCTCTTTATCAAAAGCAGCTATGGTTTACTTATAAATGATTGATAAACACTGTCCTGGAGTCAAAAATTAAACTTTCTGATGCTTTAGGTAGGGTTCCTATACTGTGGAATAAAAAGAACCAAGGTAAAACTTAAAATAACCTTATTAGGAATGACTACACAGTCTACTTGACACTACAATTCTTCTTTTTTTTTCAAATTTACCAAGTATTCAAGATTTTCTCTGAGTTTAAAAAAAACTAAAATAAGATTGAACTTTACGTGAATTGGCATTAATTTTTAAGTGTTTTATATTTGGTATATAAAAATTTCAGAATATTTTAATCCTGTGTATTCAGCTGAAACAACAGAGAAATCAGTAACACATGCCCCTGTAGATTTTGGACTTAGGGAAGATATTTCAATATTGTTAATATTTGATTAAAATGAATCAGAAGAAAAGCATGATTAAAAAGAGGATATAATGAGAATTGTGGAAGTCTGGAGATTTGAGAAAAAGATATAGGACATCTTATTAATTTGTGTTTTTTACCATCTGAATGCTTTGTTCAAATTCTTGCCTTTTGTCTATTACCATTCTAATCTTGAAAATTTTAGAAATCCCCTAATTACTAAAATGTGTTACATAATTAGCTGCTTTACCCCGGACTCCCCTAAAGCAGTAGCGCATGATGCAATATGTCATCCCCTGTGGAACCCAGATATCATTTAGAATTTACCTTCCATTTGGAAACTTAAGAAAATGTAATTTGAGACTACATGTTGCCTTGAATGAATCTGCTACTGTCCCCACAAGTTCAACAAATCTTTCAACTTAAAGGATTTGTCTGTCTCTGCTCTGTGTCTAAAAAAGAAAGATCTTCATTTAGCTCTTGAATCATCTGAAAAGGCAGAAGTTAGCCCTTTTGCTGGTTTACAAAAGAGCTGGTCATAAAAGTCTATTTGGCAGTTTCACTGAAGAGCAGATGAGTTTCACAAAGGAATTAGGTCACAGACAATAGACAGTCTACCGTCCATTCCACATCTGCTGCCATCTAAGGAGCCTGTATCCTCCCTCCTGTGTGCCCAACACCCTGGGAAAAGCAGCTTTCTTCTCTCTCTCTCTCCCCCTGTGCTCCTTGGCCTGCTTGCCTTCCCCATGCATTTCCCACCTTGTTAGTAATTCTACCACAGGAGCTAATTGCCTATTTGGCAAAGTCAGAACCGTTTTCACAGAGGAACATCTAATCTGGTTTTTAAAGCCCTCTGTGGGAAATAAATTCTTCAATATCCAATTTTACACTTTAAATGGCTTTTGCTAGCAACTTTTCCTTTCTTAAGAAGTTACAATAAATGTTGATTCTGGTTTGTGACAGATGGTTCATCTCTAAGAACCCACAACAGTGATTTAGATGTTTAAAAGGAACTTGCAAAAATTAGGCACCATGAGAAATACATCCAGACCTAAATTTCACAAAGTGTTTTCCTAGGTTGTCACGGAAGTATGCATTTGTATTTGAATGAAGCAAAAATAATTTTGATCTATCATAAATGAGACTCTCTATAGGACTCCCCACCAGAGAATACATCTATCTCTGCTTGCAATTAGAATTGCTATGGAATCTAATTCAGGACAAGTTTGTGCTATTTTATGAAATAGCTAGTCATGGTGTACCTGTTAAAATCAGCACATTACTTTCAGATCACACCTTAAATTGTTTCAAAATGAAAAGAATACTCTTAGTTGTTACGTCAATTAATCACTTTTCAAAATAAGACCTGATATTTTTCACAATGTTAATATTACTTGTTATCTCGAATCACTGTTGTGGTTCACAGACATCTCATTTGGTTTTTATCCATCTTAGCTCTCATGTAAGTTGTACGGGGCAAGGATAACTAAAGAGGAGTTGTTTACAATAAAAAGCAGGAGATGACGATTGGAATTCTTCACTCAACCTCCTTTTCATTAGAAGGAAGTTGGGGATAAAAGATGAGCAAGAAATTGAGAAGAGGCAAAAAAAGTGCAGAAACTATGGTTTGTTTTTTACCCCATACAATAAGTTCTCAATAAGAAATCAAGTTTTGATTATATAAACAGTGGTTTAGTTTTATTTTGCAGCGGGGTTATATGTTAATTTACTAGGTAGGGCCACCTTAGCACTCTCAGCACACTGAGTAATTCTCCGGCACATTGAGCAATCCATACTCAGAAGCTAGACTGTTGGAGAAAGGAAGGGTGGTATATTTGCAACTTAAAAAATTAGAGGTGTATACCCTGGAGTACTATTCAGACATTTAAAAAGATAGAGACTTTATATCTTTTGTATTAATCTGGATGGAGATGGAACACATTCTTCTTCGTAAAGCATCATAAGAATGGAGAAGCAAGAATCCAATGTACTCAGTTCTAATAAGAAGGCAGTAGATGAGCTAATACAAGGGAGGGGTAGGAGAATGAGCAACTGGGGAGAAGAGAAGAGGAAGGGGAATGGGAGGCACGTGTATAGCACACCCCTTGGGACACAAATATAAGAGGAACTTTAACAAATGCAATGAGTGTAGCCTAATTCTTTGTACCCACAATGAATCCCAAACAATTAAAAAAAAAAATTAAAGAAGAGTTAAGAATCTAAATGCCATCATCTTTACACATGCTGTGTCCTTGGAATAAAAAGAAAGGAACCAAGAGTTGGGCATTTTAAATGTATTTTTTTCATTAAAATTTCCCTTGCTCAACAAATATAAATCTGGAATATAGTATGGCAAAGAGTACACTGATTACTTTACGTACTCTCTTATACTTACAAGTTGTAGGGCATTTCAGTGAGGCCATGCATGTGACTAGTTCTGGCCAATGAAATTATACATATCTTTTTCCAAAGCAAAGCATTTAATTACCAGTAAAAGACCCTCTAGTGCCTCTTTGCCTATTGTATAAATAGGAAAGGCCACTTTTTCTAGGAAATTCGACTATAAGTTGGTGGATTCTCTGTCAACCAGGTTCCCTAAGTGACTGTCCAAAGTACCCCTTTAACCGTGGCTACTAATTTACCTTTGGTATGTTTTATGACAAAAAAAAAAAAATTGTTAGGTTAATATAATGAGATTTTGTAGTTAAACTATTACTTCAGTATGTTGTAATGAAATTTCAAAAATAATTAAATAACTATAAGAACAATGCAAAGAAAAGACCTGTCACTCCACCATGGAAACCCAATTTAGAAAGAAAAGCCAGTCATACATCATTATGTTTATGTGACCTGTGAATACAGTGTCAGTTATAAAGATCAGATATATTTCCTCAGAAAGAAATTTAAACATATACACACTCTCATGACTACACACACATTCAAACATACCTTGAGTATTCTATAGTCTAAGGGATTTAAGAAAGAGCATTTGAAAATTAATACGTATCATATTGGCAAGCCTTTTTCTCTGAGTAAATTAAATCCTTAGTCACTAATGCCAGACTGTCCTTGAAAAGATCTTGATTAACTGTCTATCTCCAACATCATTTGACAAATTTGATTAATTAAAACACATCTAGAATTGTTATTAAACTCAAAATATGCAGGTAAACATCCAGAGAACACTCTCCAGATGGTCTTTTGGAAGTGTAACATAAATTCTTCATGAAAAAAATTTGCTCTGTCATCAATCAACTATTCCTGACTATAAGTACACTCTTCCCATTGTCTCAATTATTCTATTAATTATTTGCTGACATGTCCCTAAATTCTTTCAGTATATGTTATTTTTCAAAGATGACATGATTTATGATTAGAAAAGGAAGTTTTATAATACTCTGTAACCAGTAGATTTAAACATGTGTTACCTTTGAGAGCACAAAATGCTTCCAAATCCATATATCAGAAGAATAAATGAATGACTATAGGAAGTTGGAAATGATATATCCAAAAATGATGCTGTAAAAAAAAAAAAAATCCCTGTGCAAGTCTATAATGCAAACCATACCAGGCCACAGTTGGCTAATGAAGAGGAGGCTATCTGATGTTATCCGGGTCAAACATATGCATACCTTTTCCTGGGATTTGGGGATTTGGGACCCATAAAGTTTAATCATTCTTTTCAGGTAGCTGTTGGAAGCCAAGTTTCCTATATTGAGAATAAAGTCTTCAGTAAGATAGGGGAAAGCTAACACACCCAGTGAAACAGAGAGGCTTGAGGCATTGAGGAAACTCTTCTAGAATTTGAATTTCTGATTCCATTATTACTAGAGACTTAGGTGTATCCCTTCCTCGGGTTCCATGTCCTTGGACAACTAAAATGTAACTGGATCACTGGCCCCTTAAGACTTCATGACTTGAATTGTTAAAAGATACCTAGCTAATGGGCTTGATCCCTAATTCCTGTTGAGGATCATTCAAAAACCTCCCGAGAGTTCTGTTACACACTAAGGATTATGGAGAGAGAGGACAGGATGTGGAAGTGGCTTAGATTTGTTTTCATGGTCATCTCCGGCTTCTACTGTTAATTTTCCTAACTTACAATGTCCTCCAATTCGTGTCAGTACAGGCATAGAATTCATCCTAAATATCTGTAAAACAATTAAGAAAATGTCAAACTATAAGAAAACATTCTATATCTCAAGGCATTTGCGTATATGACAAATTCTACTAAAGATATGAAGGAGCCAGAATAGGATTTATGAGAAAGACATATGAACAAAATAATTTTAATACTAAATTTCTGGTTATTTAAAGTCTTTTTTACTGACCTTCTTGCTCTGCTTAAAATTCTGGGTTCTCCCTATTTTACTGACCCCTACTTTCCTCTGTCCCTATCCTCCCTTCTCATCTCTCTTCCAGAAGAACTACAAATTATTCTCAGAACACTGCTTTAAAATTCAGTTCAAAGTCCAAATTGACATTTTTACATCCATCCAAGGACTCTCTAGTAAAGGAACCACAGTGTCCACCCTCCTTAGATAGCATTTGTTTTAGACAGCAATTTTTCCTGCCATCACTTCAGTAATAAATTTGGCTTCTTGTTTGTGCTAGATCCCAAACTCACCAAGGCATAATGAATGCATTGGTAAAGACCAATGTGGATTAGTGAAATATCTTACTTATATAACTTCTAAGTGAAACCCTTTACTTTCCCCCACCTGAGGGAGGAAGGCCCATATATAAAATAAAATGATTGTCTTATGCAACATTTTTGTTAAATATCTTTACCCACAAGTTTAAAGGCACTTCCAGCCAGGGTAACACATGGTTGGCAAGCAGCAGAGGTCTTAGGGGAAATTCTTTAATTAACAAGTATAATGAATTTTGAAGTAGATGAAAGTGACATAATTAAATGGTGCGCTTCTTGAAGGCTTTGAAAGAGTTAGATTTTCTGCAATATTATTCACTAACTACTCATTTAGTGGGTAAGTCTATTTTTAATATAAGTAAAAAAGTAAAATTTAAGTCCAGTCCTAAACTATCTCATCATCTGAACTACCAAAGTCTAAATAGGAAAACTTAGCCTAGGTATCTAATTATTATTATTTCTCCATAAGGACTACTTCAAACAAGTAATATATTTCTATTTTTATATGCCTACTTTATGTCCAAAATAACTATTGTATTTTTTAAAAAAACTCACAGTGCTTAATTAATATGCATATCTCCTATATAAGATGTCTCAGCAGCATTCAATCCTTTTATTTATGTTCTACTCTCTCACTGAAATCAAGAATTAAATGCATGAAGAGGCAAATAACAGGTTAGGAGAGGACACATACACTTAAAATCAATAAGATAATGATTTAATCAGTACAAATGAATGCATTTCCCCTTGAAACCCTTTCTCTTGCAGTGTAACATTGCCAAGCATCTGGCGTCCACATCTTCCTTTGTAAAATACACTTCTGGCAAGGGCAATATCTGAAGCTTCCAATTCTGGACTTATTGTTATCATCAGAAATAGATTCAGAAATCAAAGTAAAGAGTGAACTCTTTATGGATGATGTGGCCTCCAGATCACCCTTTAAGAGGACACTCAGTGCCCAGCTGTGAGGAGTATGGTTAGTTCATAGCCTCTGGCAGTTGGTTCCTTCTAAGTCTGCCTTAGCTTTTCATCCATACTCTTACAATGGCTCCCAGCCAAAGACTGATTAAAGCTAAGTAAAAAAAAGACTGTACCTAGCTCAGCTTTCCTCAAACATAAATCTTTGCTCCAGAGCTCCCAGACATACCTTGTGCTGCATGGTAGTCAGATTGCCTTTTCTTTCTTGCCTTTTCCTTTCAGAGGTATTATGCTGCATTAACTCTTTTGTGCACCTATAACTTTGTGTTGCATACGATTTTCAGATGAACCAGTAAGCTCATTTGGTACCAGAAATGGTTGAGAAGACAACCAGTAGGAAGGGATAGTGTACTATCACTCACCTCTCAGCTGGTGGTGGAGACTCCATTCTGAGTAACAAGCAGTGCAAAATCAGACCACTGTTAAAACTTTCACCTGTGGCCACCAGGAAACATGTGCTCATGGCGGGCTAAGTGATGGAGGGATCTAAGCATTTGAACTGCACACTGGGATGAATAAATATAAGGATAAAGGAATTAGATAATTATTTGCTAAGATTTGTTGCTTTCCTAAAAATGGATAATAAAAAGCTAAGAGAAAGAAGATGGCCAATGAGAGGCAACTTTAGCCAGAGGCTCCTGACCAGAAGGAGAGATTCTGAACAAATTTGACCTCTGAAACTGAAGGAGAGGAGCTGAGATGGGAAAGAAGATAGAGAAGTACACATTGTCTCTGCTATGGCAACCTGCGACTCCAAACAGAGGATTCTGGTGAACAAATTTCAGGTACAAAGCCCAGCAACATGAGGATAAGAGACCCCTGCCCCAAGGCTCTCTGCAAGTGAGCAGGAGAAAAAAGACCTCTCATTTTATCCCATGGATGAGAGCCACAAAATACTGGCATCCTCCCTTAGAGAGGTCCCACCTGTGAGCCTAAGGATCATCCTGACCAGCATAAAACTGAACAAATACTCTCCCTGCAATACTGAACTTTCAGCACACCTTTACCCCATTATCCAGCAGTCTGAAGGTCTACCAGCTGCAGAACCCAGAGTGTTTGGCCATTTCCCAGGAAGTCTGGGCATTATACAGATAGAAATGCAGAAACAGTGACTCAAGTAGAGGCAGGGGGCACAGGAAGAGGGGGACTTATTGCCCGCCTCCCCCCCCTTCAAACTTTCAAGGGCAAAGCCTCTAATGCCAGTTTGAGCTGCCGTGTGGTTGAGCTCACCCTCATTGGGACTTTTGGGAGTGGAGCCACTGACAACCGGTTGGGACTTTAACAGGCAAGGGGCTGACTCCTGTTCAGACTTCCGAGGGCAAAACCACAGACTCCTGGTTTGCATGTTAAAGGGAGGAACTACTGACTCTCAGTTTGGACTTCCAAAGGTGGAATTTCAAGGGCAGAGTCATGGGCTCCAGGTTTGGACTGTCAAGGCTGGAGCTGCTGGTGCCTGGCATTCCCAAATGCTCAAAAAGGCAGAGAAGTGGAGAGCAAAAACTGATCATTTCCTAGGAGACTTGTGGGATCACTACAAAAGAGCAAACATTCATCTGATAGGAATTCCTGCAGGAAAAGAGGATGGTCCTAAAGGCACAGATACCCTACTCCAAGATATAATGGTGGAGAATTCCCCAAGCATGGGAAGAGATACAGAAATTCAGATGGTAGATAGTTTCAGAGACACAGCAAGACTCAATACAAATAAAGCATCTCCTAGACACATTGTAATTAACTTTGCCATAGTTAATATGAAGGAGAAAATTCTGCAAGCAGCCATACGTACCTGCAAAGAGAGAAATATTAGAATAACTGCAAATCTCTCAGATGAAACATTTCAAGCCAGAAGAGGATGGTCATCAACCTTTAATCTCCTAAAACAAAACACTTTTCAACCCAGGATTCTGTATCCAGCTAAACTGAGTTTCATTTGTGATGGAGAAATCAGATACTTCACTGACACACACATGCTGAGGAAATTTGCCTTAACTAAACCAGTTCTCCAGGATATTATCAGACTCATTTTCTATAATGACCAGAACAATGGTCTACCACCAAAGTAAACTCACTCAGAAATTATTTAACAAAATCAAACTCAAACAATGGTGAAAGGATTAAAAATGTCGACTGGACCTTTGAAAAACATGACACCTAAAACGTTATCAAGCATATCCATCCTCTCAATTAATGTGAATGGTTTAAATTGTCCTCTAAAGAGGCAGAGGTTGGCTGACTGGATACAAAAACTCAGACCAAATACCTGCTGAATACAAGAATCTCATCTTAATTAAAGGATAAAAATAGACTCAAGATAAGGGGATGGACATCTATAATATGGGCAAATGAAAGTCAGAAAGTCAGGGTTTGCAATATTATTTGCATGTACAATTGGCTTTAAACCAACAAAGATAAAGAAAGATAAGTATGGTCACTACATATTTCTCAAGGGAAACACCCAACATGAAGAGATTCTGATAATTAACCTTTATGCACCTTACCAGAATACTTCTGAATTTATAAAGCAAACCCAGATGGATATGAACAACTTGATATCTTCCCACACTATAATAGTTGGTTTTTAACACACCTTTGACAGTTTGGATAAATCCTCTAAGAAGAAACTAAACAGAGAAATATTAGAATTAATTCTGACCCTAGAACAAATGGACTTAACAGACCTCTACAGAACATTTCATCCAAATAAAGCTAAATATACATTCTTCTCATCAGTCCACAGATCAGACTCCAAAATTGATCGTATCTTAGGACACAAGTCTAACCTCAGAAAATTTAAAAGAATAGAAATTATTTCTTGTAACTTCTCAAACCACTGTGGAATAAAAGTTGAACTCAACAGCAACAGGAATCCCATAATCAAACAAAGTCATGGAAACTAAATAATATTAGGCTGAATGATAGCTAGATCAAAGACGAGATTCAGAAGGAAATCACCAAATTTGGGGAACAAAATGATAATGAAGACACAAATTATCCAAACTTGTGGGATACTGCAAAGGCAGTCCTACGAGGGAAACTTATAGCTTTGGAAACAGAAAGAGGGGAAGTCAACAACTTAATGGGCCATCTCAAGCAACTGGAAAAGGAAGAAAATTTGAACCCAGTAAAAAAAAAGAAATAACCAAAATTAGGGCAGAATTAAATGAAATTGAAAACAAAAGAATCATTCAGAAGATCAATGAAAGGTTAATTGTTTAAAAGATTAACAAAATTGATAAACCTTTGGCCAACCTAACCAGAAACAGAAAAGTAAAATCTCTAATATCGTCTATCAGAAATGATAAAGGAGAAATAACAACAGACACCTCAGAAATTCAATAAAATCCTCAATGATTACTACAAAAATCTTTATTCCCAGAAATATGAAAATCTGAAGAAAATGGACCTATACCTGGAAGCATGCCACCTTCCTAGACACAGTCAGAAAGAATTAGAAATCTTGAATAGACCTATATCAATCACTGAAATAGCTTCAACTATATGAAATCTCCCCAAAAAGAAAAGTCCAGGACCAGATGGCTTCACATCTGCATTCTATTAAACCTTTAAACAGGAACTAGGCCCTGTATTATACAACCTTTTCCAAAGCATAGAAAAAGAAGGAATACTTCCCAACACATTCTTTTTTTTTTTTTTTTTGAGACAGAGCCTCAAGCTATCCCCCTGGGTAGAGCACCATGGCATCACAGCTCACAGCAACCTCAAACTCCTGGGCTCAGGAGAGTCTCCTGCCTTAGCCTCCCAAGTAGCTGGGACCACAGGAGCCCACCACAATGCCCAGCCATTTTTTGGTTGCAGCCATCATTGTTGTTTGGCGGGCCCGGGCTGGGGATTCGAACCCACCACCTTAGGTGTACATGGCTGGCGCCTTAGCCAATTGAGCCACAGGCGCCGAGCCCAATAGTGAGTTTTGATCAGTGGTGGGCTAGTGACAACTGAACAATGAATGCATATATGTGTATATATGTACTTAAGTCCTATTAAACAAAACAATGAATACAGGTATGTAAGGTTTTTTGTATGATGAATTTTACTGACATAAAAGTGTGCCACAAAAATTACAAATAATAATAAAATTTAATTGATTTTTGCCAAACTCTGTATTCATTGTCTATCTGTGATTGCAAGTTAACTATGATTTGACAAATGGAGTTGTACCCCAACCATGAATGTAGTTCTGACATGAATGTTGGTTGATTTTTCATTTGCATTAATGTATAAGGTGAAAGTGAAACAATGAAAACATGTTGGAACTTAACTCAGTCATCACTTCTTCAGTAAGTTGGATGATAGTTTTGAATACTGGAAGAATTTATTCCCTCCAATTTTGAGTGCTATTCATAATGTAATGTATATAACATAACACACTTTAAAATTTAATCTGTATTATTAGCATTTTCTATATCTCTTTCTTACTTTAGGTCTAGACAATCCACCAAACCAAGTCTTAGTTGGTAGCATCTGCCAATTTCTATGGTGTAAATATTCATATACTATGGCCCAATTCAAGCTACCAATAGAGTGACTCAGTGTGTAGTTGGGAAGAGATACACAATGGCACACTATTATATAGTATTTCCATCATGCAGGTACTATAGACTTTAACCTCAAAAGCATAGATAATAGCAAAATTATAAAATAATCAGTAATGAGTATTGTGTTATTTATTACCTATTTTTAATTTAATCTGTTCATATGAGATTATGTAATTTAATTTAAAATATTTGCTGTGTTTGACAACTAGCTTGCAAAATTCCTAAGAATTTAACAATTGGCTTTCATGAGCCAATATGGGTTACCTCCAGCATACCACTGGTTTTGATACCTAAATCCCTGGGGGAGGCTTAATCCCTGAAAGAAAAACAAAATAAGGAAATGCATTAAATAATTATGGGACATGAGAGATTTTTAAAACTAGACATAAAGGAATTTTTTTCAGAAATGAGGGCTTTCCTTACTGTTAGATTATATTCTCTACACCACCAAAGGTGGTGGCCACAAAAATCTTTCTTATTCCCAAATATTCTTCTAGAACTTCGCCAGTCTCCTGTTGAGAGGTGTAGTCTATCTCTTTTCTCCTCGAACTTGGGTGAGTTTGGGATTGTTTGGAGAAATAGAGTGTGGTGGAAATGGCTTCTATCTAGTTCATAAAGCTTAGTTCACAAAAAATGATGCAGCTTCCTCCTTATGAGCTAAAACACTTTTGAAGCCTATGCCTTCATGTATGTAGTTTAACCAACCCGAGACCACCATGTTGTGAGGAAGCCCAATCGAGCCTATGCAGAGGGGCCGTATGGAGAGCCCGGAGACTCTGTGATAAGAGATGCCCACCATGCAGCTGCCTCCTGGTGATCTATCTAACACCAGCTCTGTTCAACTGCAACTGCACAAGAGGCCGTGGGCCAGAGTTGCACATCATAGACTTCCCAGAGTCGTGGAGATACTAAAAGCTTATAGAGCCCAGAGCAGGCTGTCAGCACAGAGTTAAGAAAAATGTTGTTGGAAAACTAGAAGAAAAAGGTTTGTTGTTATGTGGTGGTGGAAAGTTTGTCACCTACAGTGGCATGGGAAAGAGGAAATATGCCAAATGAACTCAATAAAATAGCAGGATACTGAAAGTATCATTTAGTTTTTTCTTGCTTCCTATGATACATGCAAAAGGAGAGAAGTGAACTAAAGAACAAAGTATTAAATGTAAAGGAGCCAGGACCTGCTGCCCTTGAAAGCAAAAATATTTTTTGTTCCCATCTTCTCTTGATGGCAAAAACTGAGAAAAGACCTTGGGCTTTTATTACTCGATTTCAATACTTACTATAAAGCTACAGTAATCAAGACAGTGTAGTATTAGCAAAAGGAAATAGACCCACTCATATATGATCAATTGATTTTCAACCAAAGTGCACAGGCAATTCAATAGAGAAAGGATAGTCTTTTCAAAAAGTAGTGCTAGAATACTTGGACATCCATATGCAAAATAAAAATAAAAAGATCTTCAGCCCATACTGTTTTGTATAAAAATTAACTTGAAATGGATCATAGACCGAAATGTAAGACCTAAAACTATAAAACTTCTAGGAGATGACATAGGATAAAATCCTTGTGACTTGAGTTTGGCAAGGATTTCTTATATAGGATGCCAAAAAACAAATTATAAAAGAAAAAAACTGATAAATTGGGCTTCATCAAAATTTAGAACTCTGCTCTTTCAGCTTTCAGTTAAGAAAATGAAAAGATGGGAAACTACATACTGGGAGAAAATATTTGCAAAACACAGATCTTAGGAAGGACTGGTTTCCAGAACAACTAGATTAAAAAACTCTTCAAAACTCAATTTTAAAAAGAAATTTTGTTTTAGTATAAAACAAACAACTCAGTTTAAAATGGGCACTAGACTATCTGTTCTCCATGGAATTGCCTTTGCACCTTTGTTGAAAACCAGTCATCTATTTATTTGTGTGTGGATGTATTTACTGAGTGTTTATTTTGTTCCATTGATCCATTCACATATCTTTTATACCAATACCACACTGCCTTGAATATTGTAGTTTTATAGTTTTCATGAAATCAGATCGTGTTAGTTCTCCAACTCTGTTATTTTTCAAGGCTTTCTAGATCTTTTACATTTTCATATGAAATTTAGAATCAGCTTGTCAGTTTCTACCCAAAAAGAACCTTCTGGGATTTTAATCAGAATTGCTATAAATCTATAGTTTAATTTGGAGAGAACCAACATCTCAACAATATTAGATCTTCTAACCCATAAACAAGGTGTACTCTATTTATTTAGATCTTATTTTATTTCCCTTACCAATGTTTTGTAGTTTTTAATCTCAAAATGTTTCATCACATCTTTTGTCAGATTTATTCCTAAATATTTATTTGTGAAGCTACTGTAAATGGTATTGTTTTAAAATTCCAATTTCCAGTTGTTCATTGCCTGTATAGAGAAATGCAATTGATTTTTGTACAATGATCTTGTATCCTGCAACCTTGCTGAACTCAATTACTAGTTCTCAATTACCAGAAAATCCATCAGATATTCTATATAGATGCTCATATCATCTGAAAATTTTACTTCTTTTCCAGTCTAAATGCCTTTTACTTCCTTGCCTTGCCTTATCCAAGTGGCTATAAACTCTAGTACGATGTTGAATAGAATTAGTGAGAGCAGAACTTCTATGCCTTATCCTATATACAAAAATTAACTCAAAATAGTTTATAGACCCAAATATAAAGATACAAAACTATAAATACTCCTGAAGCAAGACAAAAATTTTGTGACCTTGGGTTAGGCAAAGGGGATGTTCTTAGATACAACATCAAAAGCATGAGCCATAAAAAAACTGGAAAATTGGCCTTTACCAAAATAAAAACCTTCTGCTCTTTGGATAACACTGTTAAGAGAATAAAAACAGGCTCGGCGCCTGTGGCTCAATCGGCTAAGGCACCAGCCACATACACCTAAGGTGGCGAGTTCGAATCCCCAGCCCGGACCCGCCAAACAACAATGATGGCTGCAACCAAAAAATGGCCGGGCACTGTGGTGGGCGCCTGTGGTCCCAGCTACTTGGGAGGTGGAGGCAGGAGACTTGCTTGAGCCCAGGAGTTGGAGGTTGCTATGAGCTGTGATGCCATGGTACTCTACCCTGGGGGATAGCTTGTGGATCCATCTCAAAAAAAAAAAAAAAAAAGAATAAAAACACAAACTACAGATTGGGAGAAAATACAGGTATTTTCAAGTCATACATATGAATTTTTTTTTTTTTTGCAGTTTTTGGCTGGGGCTGGGTTTGAACCCACCACCTCTGTCATATGGGGCCAGCGCCCTACTCCTTTGAGCCACAAGCACCACCCCATACATCTGAATTTTTTAAAACTTGTATCCACAACACATAAAGAATTCTTCAAAACTCAACAATAAGAAAATAAACAACCCAGTTTTTATAATGGGCAAAAGATGTAAACAGAAATTTCACAAAAGAAGATCTACAGATGGAAATAAGCACATGAACACATGTTCAACATCACTAGTCATTAAAAAAATGTGAATTAGGCTCGGCGCCTGTGGCTCAATCGGCTAAGGCGCCAGCCACATACACCTAACGTGGCGGGTTCGAATCCCCAGCCCGGGCCCGCCAAACAACAATGATGGCTGCAACCAAAAAATGGCCAGGCATTGTGGCGGGCGCCTGTGGTCCCAGCTACTTGGGAGGCTGAGGCAGGAGACTCGCTTGAGCCCAGGAGTTGG
>CAUYQV010115445.1:0-10780 GCA_963574575.1 Galagoides demidoff
TGCAACCAAAAAATGGCCGGGCGTTGTGGCGGGCACCTGTAGTCCCAGCTACTTGGGAGGTGGAGGCAGGAGACTCGCTTGAGCCCAGGAGTTGGAGGTTGCTATGAGCTGTGATGCCATGGCACTCTACCCAGGGGGATAGCTTGAGGCTTTGTCTCAAAAAAAAAAAAAAAAAAAAGAGATATACATTATCTCAAATACATTAGTTTGTGATGAGAAGACCATGTCAGTTATTTTCAAGATATACTACAGTGTTATTAAAACAAAATTACCATTTGTACAATAAAAATATTTAATCATTTACATTAAACATGAAGTTCTTGTCATGGTCACGGCATATCAAGGCATAGGCCTTTAACCTTGTTGAAAGCAAAATAAATTCTGAAGTGGTTCCTCGCTTTCTACCTCACCTTTGACTTCTGGCCCTGGCTATGCCCATTTGGACACTAAATTGGGAATTAAAAAGGGAAGGGAAAATGTGGGGGGAAGGGAAGGGAAAGAAAAGAAAGGGAAAGAAATGAGAAGGGAAAAAAGGGGGAAAAGGAAGAACTTGCCTGAGTAAAAATACCATCTTACAGGAAAAAGCAGTTTTCAGAGGTCAGAGTGAGTACTCAGATTTTACCTACAGTCATATAGTTCTTTTAAAAAGTCCCTGGAAACCAGGCATGGTGGTTCATGGCTATAATCCTAGCACCCTGGGAGGCCTAGAAGGATGGATCACTTGATCCCAGGAGTTTGAGACCAACCTGAGGAAGAGTGAGACCCCATCTCTACTAAAACTAGAAACACTAGCCTGGTGCAATAGTGGGGACCTATAGTCCCAGCTACTTGTAAAGCTGTGGCAAGAGGATGGCTCAAGCCTAAGAGTTTGGGGTTGCTGTGGGCTGATGACTCCATTGCTCTCTACCAAGTGCCACAGAGTAAGACTCTGTCTGTTTCAAAAAAAAAAAAAAGCTCCTGGGTGCTCTTTCTCAGATGTCAGCTGACCAGTAACAAGTGGTTCTGGATCTTAGACCTTTCTGTGCCCTCTGCTCTTGGGCGCAGGCACTGCCTGTCAAGAGTGGTCTGTACACTGCTGGCTTTATAGGCCCTGGTTTACATACATGTGACTCTGTATGGCTCAGAGCAGGGTCTCCAAAACCCTAGAAACCCAGGGCCCTGTCTCCTTAAGCCATAAAATTCAAGGAAAAGAATCCTTGGTGGTTTCAAAAAAAAAAAAAAAATCTAGCAGATTCCTGAAATAAAACCATTCAAGGCATGTTTATTCTCTTATTCTCAAGGCTCCCTATTCTCTTTAAACCTGCTCAGCAGGGGTCCTTCCCCTGCATGATGGGTGGAAACTTGTGCCATCCAATGACTTTTCTGATACAACTCTTATGTAACAAAAGTCACTACCACACTTTACTCACTAATGTACTTTCATTCAGAAATTAAGTAGTCTTTCCAACACAATCTACACTTCAACCTTCATTCAAAAGTAAGACCTCTCCAGCCCCCCCACTTCAGACCAAAAGGGGCCTTCTCTCTTTCGCATTCCTGACTCTGAGTCCACATGGGCACATCCTCAGCTTCTTAGGCTCTTCTAGGCCTTTCTGATTATAATTCCTTGGTGCAGGGTGGGCCTCTCCCCCAGGCCCTCTATCCACTCAATGTCATCCTTGGAGAGAAATCCACTCCTCTCACTTTTGGGGCCCTCTTGCCCTGGCAGCCAGACTGCATAAGAAATACCTTTTAAAGAGATCCTGGGCTGGACTTCTTGCTGTGGAGCCAGGGCTGGTCTCTGGGATGAACATGCCCTTGACCCACAATCTCGGGAGAATTCAGTTACCTTGCACATGAGAGATTTTTACTGCACTGCTGTGGGCAAGGAGGAGACAGGCACCAACCCCTAAATCACCAACCACAGGGAACAGTCATCCAACTTTTAAGGGGGCCCTATGATGTGCCGGTCACATCACCAAGCTTGAAATAAGTGGCAATACCCTCTCTACTCCCTGAAGCTCTCCTACCTAATAAATCACCTTCCAAGATGTTCTTTTATTCTCCACTCGCTCAATTTTTTTCATCTCCGTTTTATAAATGAGAGATTTCTAGAGTTGTAAAACTAATTCTCAAATAATTCTTTGAAAATCTACATCCTGGCCTGGCAGTTCATTTTGCAACTCTATAGCTTTTGTGTCGGGATGTTCCAGTTGAAACTTCCTATTTATTATTTTGTTACAAAATGAGAAATGAATGTTTCTCTCTCTCCAACAGGTTAACCAGTCACAGACAAAGAAAATGGTTCTTTTGGTTCTACACCGGGTGCTGGGACATACCAACAGGAACTCTGAACCATCTCCTTATCAGTGGCTGCAAGACCCTGGAGGGGACCCAGACCCCCAGCCAGGAAGGGGGGCCCCCAGCAGGGATAAAGGGAACCCAAGTGGGAAGCCCATGTGGGCCTTCTGTCTAGAGGTTCATATACTGCTTTTCCCATCCTGTGGGCAAGGAGGGTTTGGGAATGTATGTCACAATTGGCCAGGAGCCAACAGGCAGAAATTCTAGCAACTAGCAAAGGAACGTGGTCCCTGCAGTCCTCGCTCCAGCCCAGGCAGTAGACTGTGTGCTCCCTACTCCAGGAGGATCTGCCCAGATGAGGAACTGATCATGCTGCTTTTTTTTGCAACCTTGCTTGAGCCCAGAGACTGCGATCTGGAAAGGGCATTTTTGTGCATAGAATTTGTGCCTAGATATGGAAGTCTGTGATGAGACTGATTTCTGAGCTCACCGAGGCCTAGCACATAGATCCCTGTTCAGCCCTGAATGGGGAGGCTCTGTATCAAAATTATCAGCTCACTTCAGGGAGCTTTCAGAGGGTACAAGAGAAGCTTTCCTTTTACCTCAACACTTTGAATTTACATTTTATAATCTGTGTCAAAACTTGAAACCTCTATTAACGTATTTTACCATATTGTACTCAATACCCTCTAAAAGGAAAAAAAATCATTTTGAAGGTGATAAAATATAACTTATTTATTCAATATTAACAAGTTTATCATAAGAGGGAAAAGAAATCAACTATGTGGCAAGGTCTTCAAAATGTTCTGTAGGAATACAGTGTTGCAGGAAGATGAGGCCCAGTGGAGAGAAAGCACCCTCACAGCAAGTTTACAAGAGGAAGGGCTGCATTTCAGCCAGGGAGCAAGGCCTAGAAGAGTTCAGAATGGCCACGCTCCCCGACCTGGCTCCATCTCCTCTGTTTTATCCCCAGTCAAAAAGTTCCAGCCCATGGGGACCTTTTCTCATTGGTCAGTTTGAATCAAGCTGGAGAAACGGGCTCTGGCTTTTACAGAACGGTGGGCTTTCACAGAAGCAAAAGCAAGCATTAGTTTCCAGATCCCAGGAAATTAAATTTGTACAAATTCCTAAGAGCTAAGTCATCATGGGGAGGGCCTTGATGGGTGGGTGTATCCTTGGGGTCTCCTTGAGAAGACCTCTGCTCTCTTTGACCTTACTTTTTCCAGGTATCCTCTCTCAATAGGAATGCACTTGGAGAAAGAACATTAAATTTCTACTGTAAAACTTCTTCTAAGATAGATATTGTGATGGACAATTTTATTGTGAAAATTGCCTGAATATGTCTAAGGTTGACATGGAAACATAACAAGCGTTAGTAAAGCTAATTAGTTTGTAACATGGTGAGGCTTTTCCTTTCTAATTTTTATTCATTTAAGCTTTCATTCTTTGTACTTTTTGTAAAGAATTTATACGGGAAAAACTGATTTGGAAATAAAGCTAAGGCTTATAAATATTTAAAATACAGTTTTATGATAAATTCAACCCAAATGGTATTCAGTATCAGAACCAGGCTATGGCAATACTTTCCTTTTCTAATGAAGGAGGTGATACAATGAAGGAGGGATATAATGAAGGGGGATATAGTGAAGGAGGGGATATAATGAAGGGGGAACATAATAAAGGGCAGGACATGAACAGTCAGAGCCCAGGAAGCACCCCTCTCTTCCTAACCTGGACAGGGTCATGAACAATGCCACCTCTGGGGCTCCTCTTTTTTGTGTTTCTGCTTCCAGGTGTGTTATGATGATCCTGAGGGATGTGACAGTGACTGGATGGTTACTGGACTCTCTTGTATGCAGGGTACTTCCCTATTCTACTGCCAGAAAATCCATTATGATCTCCCTCTCATCAGGGTGGATAAAAATAGTGGCTTTATTCTTTTTTTTCCTCAAATATCTGTGATGATCCAGGATACTGGTACTTTTCTTCAGAGCTATGTAAATATACATTTTTAATTAACTTAACATTTTTATCTTTAGTGGCTCATTTGGGGAGGAAATTAACACACCAATATTTTGCGAAGACAAAATCATAGTGTTACCAGACAAAGAGGGTCCAGCTTCCTGTCACTGTCAGCCAATATGCAGACACAAGGACAGGTCCACCAAAATTTAATTGCCAGAAGACCAGGATTCTGCCGAACAGGAGAGTAGGCTCTCCACGACTGTTCTGTTCTTCTATTTCCAAAATTACAATTTTATACATAGAATTTCAAAGCAAAGACCACACCAACCTCCATTCCAAATAATAATCAGCACAATTCAGCGACCTATTACAACATTCCAATTCAAAAGCTAATCTCCTAAATCAATCCACCTAAACTACTCAAGATAGGCATCTTCAGGGTAGGAGCTAAATTTACAAAATGGTAACTATGGGAGACGGGAGGGGATATAATGAAGGGGGATATAGTGAAGGAGAGAATATAGTGAAGGGGGGATAAAGGTGGCAGGGAATAAAGGTCACTTAGCACCTACACTGACCAGACCAGTTGTGTCATGTCTGATGGACTCCATCTTATTCTCACTTCATGTGCTTTCAGGAGGAGAAGGATTGTCCAGGAAAAAGAATGTTGGTAAAGTTACTTTGCAGTTGTTTAAGACATGACATATCCTCACTGGAAAACAATAATAGTAACAAAATCATTAGTAATGACAAATGTGATAATAAAAAACACTGTGAGGACGAATAAATAACCTTCTCTCCACCATTGTGAGTTCTCTGCTGGGGCAGATCCCTGTAACAGAAGTTTACTGACATGTACACATCATGTATATGCGGGAGCTACTCAGAGAAATGAGTAAATCTCAAACAGGTGGTTTTAGAATTCAGGCTTAATTACTGTCATCCACTATAACAAAGAAAGTAAGGTGTGGAGGTGGCCAGGAAGAGCTGGGCAAACAAGAATAAGGTTTGTTATGCAGACAAGTCTCCTCAGTAGGAGTTTCTTGTGATTTAGTTATCTTTCTCTTCCTCCTCCCTTACAAAGAGAGATTTCCTTTATCAATGTAAATTTTTCTTACAAAAGAGTAATGTCTACTCTATTTTCTGAGCTTCTCCTGCATCAGCTATTTTTCAAAATTACCACCTCAAAATAATGGGTGTGCCCAAGGGACATATATAATTTTTTTTTTTTTTTGCAGTTTTTGGCCGGGCCTGGGTTTGAACCCACTACCTCCCATATATGGGGCTGGCGCCCTATTCCTTTGAGCCACAGGCACTGACCCCAAGGGGCATGTAAAACAGGGGCTTATTCTGGCGTCCTATATATTCAGTGGTCAGTGAATGAGTGAGAATGGAAGTATGTGACCATCTTGCCCCTCAGTCACCCTGCTGTGTAACAGTGACTGTGGCAAGTAAGAGCAAGAAGAAAGCCAGCAGATAGGTTACAGTTAGAAGATACAGGAGAAACTGTTCCCTACTCAGCCAGAGAAAGATTGAGACCCATCAGTGCTGGACAGAGTAAGCCCATCCCTTACCCTGAGCACCCTGAAAGGAAAGAGCATCTTCTCTCTCCAGAAGGCAGGTTCTACAGCTTACAACCAATTTCCCAACCCCACCCCAGGGTCCATTCTGCCTACTAAAGAATGAAATGAAATGCCTCTCTGTTGCCTGAGATTCTCTTAGATAAAGAGTTAAACCACTCATTTCCTAATTTGTAATTTTGGAAGATAAGAAGAAAAAAAGAAACATTTGGTTTTCAAAGCACTTAAGTGCAAATAATCTTTAGTGTAAAGGCAATCAGTCAATCAACCAACAGAATACATTTTCTATCACACTCTGTTTTATATTTTATTTTATTTATTTATTTATGAGACAAGAGTCTCAAGCTGTCACACTGGGTAGAGTGCTGTACTGTCACAGCTCACAGCAACCTCCAACTCTTGGGCTCAAAGCATTCGCTTGCCTCAGCCTCCCAAAGAGCTGGGACTACAGGCACCCGCCACAATCCCCAGCTATTTTTTGTTGTTGTTGTTGCAGTTGTTGTTTTAGCTGGCCCAGGCTGGGTTCGAACCTGCCAGCCCTGGTGTATGTGGCCAGAGCCCTACCTGAGCTACGGGTGCTACGGGTGCCCTCCCTGTTTTATATTTTATTTGGCAATTTCCAATTCATGGTCTCATTCAATTCTCTCAATATTCCTGTAAGAAAATCAAAATTTCCCCCTGTCTTAAAGAGCACAAATCTGAGGTTCTCAGTGGTTAGCTGGAATCCCAGCTATTTGGGAGGCTGAGACAAGAAGAATTCTTGAGCCCAGGTGTTTGAGGTTACTGTGAGCTATGATGCCATGGCACTGCTGTAGCATTTAGGTCATTAGTAACTGAATCTAATAGAGCTGAAACAAAAGTGCTCTCACTCTTTTATATAATAACCAATGCTGATAAATCAAATCTTTCCCAACTGGTGCTGACTTATAGAATTTTGAAGACACTATCTTTTAATCAGGTATTTATTGTCAAGTGTGTACAAGACCCAGGAAAAACAAAGAACTGTCTTCTTAGAGCTCTAGTGGGGCAGGCAGGCACGAATGCATCTGATTTTTATACAGTATAATCCGTGCACTAGGACAGGACACCCAGGTATTTATGGCACATACGGGGGTGGGGGGGCATTGCTGGGGAGAGGGAGGGAATGATCTGAAGTCTAGATCTGAAGTGCTGGGAGGGCTGGTGGTGGCCATCAGGTGGACAGGTAAGGAGTGGCATTCCAGGCAGAGGTACCAGCCTAGATAAGCCTAGAATAAAAAGTCAGTGCTCAAGTTGAACTGCAGGGATGAAGCAAAGCCATGAATCCACCAAAGAGTTGAATCTGTGAGAGAAGCCTTGACTAGATGGTTTTAAGGCTTGTAAACTAATCTTTTTTCTTTTTTTGAGATGGTCTCATCCTGGTACAGTGCTGTGGCATCATAGCTCACAGTAACCTCAAACACTTGGGCTCAAGAGTTCCTTTTGTCTCAGCCTCCCAAGGAGCTGGGATTCCAGGCACCTGCCACAACATCCAGCTAATTTTTCTACTTTTAGTAGACATGAGGTCTCATTCTTGGTCAGGTTGGTCTTGAATTCCTGAGCTCAGGTGATCCACCTGCCTCAGCCTCCCACAGTGCTAGGATCACAGGCATGAGCCACCACACCTGGCTTTGTGAACTATTTTTAAGGAATCTGAAATTTTCCTTGGAAGCCTTAGAGAGCTTTTGCAAAGTTTTAAGTATGGAGGAGAAGTGATTAGATTTGTATTTAAGACAGGATTTTGCTGTATAGAATAGATTTGATTCACAGAAACTCTGGAAACAAAGCTTGTTTGAATAAACTGTACCCAGACTCTGACCTGAGTGCAGTTTCCAGTGACAGGTCTGAAGACTGGGCCAAGATCTGGGTGCAAAACAGGAGACCCCGTTCCTGTGATGCACCACTTGGTCGTTTGTGGCAGAACCAGGCCCCAGTTGGAGACACCCGCTGTCAGGGACGAGTGAGAACTGAAGCCGTGCCCCGACAGTGGGGTGGAAGGGGATTGGGAAGTGCCGAAGAGGAGACAGCTATTCCAAGATGCAAGGAGGAACCAACAGGACGGGTTGAGAGAGAGCAGCCTACAAAAAGAAAAAGAATAGTCTTCTGGTTGCCAGAATCAAGGTCGTCTGTTTTCATAGTTTCAGGGGAGTGAGAAGGATTAGCAAGAGTATTCTGCAGAGGTTCACCATTTAGTTGTAAAAGGAATTCAGGGTTTCAGAAGGACACAATGGTAAGAGTCGAAGGAGAATCAGAGGGTGAAAGTGAGCAGGGGGTAAGGAGGGTGGAAGAGGCAGAAAAGGAGTCAGAAGGAGGCTGCACTCCTTGGTGGTGACCAAAGATTGCGTAGCACACAGGAACATCTGCCTGAGAATCTGGATGGCAGCCAGCGGGTGATGAGTTATCTGGTGAGTGTTCACATGTTGTCAAGCCAAGATGGCAACAGAACACTGCTTAGATCTCAGGTGTGAGGGAGAGCTGGCAGCTGCTGGGGAACCGTCACAGGAAAGAAATGCACTGTGGTATGGAACCCTGGGGGAGATTCGTTGTACCGTGGAAGCACTTAAAACAACCATTTCTCGGGAGTTTGAACCGATGCTCGTATTGCACAAGATAAATGTTTCCAGAAGAAGCAGAGACATTTTAAAAAATCAGTGAATGATAAGATGAAAGTTTGGGCCAAGACTGATCTTCCAAGATTTCAAATTTCAGATGTCACGCACTCCATAATTTTTCCCTTTAATCCAACACTAATAACATGAAAAAAATATTTAACACCTTCACAATTTGGAAATTTCTTGTCGTTGTTGCTGTTTGGCGGGGACCAGGTTTAAACCCGCCATTCTCAGTACATGGGGCCGGCGCCCTAACCCACTGAGCCACAGGCATTGCCCCACAATTTGGAAATTTCAAAATACACAACTAAATGGTTCAAAAGCCAGGGGAAGTCATAATGGAAGTTACAAAATACTTACTTTGAACTGAAGAGAAATAAGGAAGTTTCATATCAAAACTTTTGAACTGTAGCTAAGTCAACATTAAAGGAAATTTATAACCTTACTGCTTTTATTAGAATAGAAGGGTGAATGTCAGTAAGCAAGCATATGACTTGAGAAGTTAGAAAAATATCAGCCCAAAGAGAAAAAAGAAGAAAAATAATTAATAGGGGGTTAAGGGGAACTAAGCCAAAATAAAGAGGATCAAGAAAAATGAAGTTGAAATGTTGAAAACATTAGTAAAACTGATAAACATCAGGAAAAACTTTTTAAGAAAGAGAGAGAAATGGCAAATATTAACAATACGATTTTTTCTTTTTTTTGAGACAGAGTTTCACTTTGTCACCTGGGTCCAGTGCCCTGGCATCATAGCTTGCAGCAAACTCAAAATCTTGGGCCCAAGTGATCCTTTTGCCTCAGCCTCCCTCCTAATAGCTGAGACTACAAACTCCCACCACAATGAATGGCTAGTTTTTAGAGACAGAGTCTCACTCTTGCTCAGGCTGGTCTCTAACTCCTGAGCTCAAGCAATCTACCTGCCTCCCAGAGTGCTAGGACTACAGGCATGGGCCACCATGTCTGGGTCCATATTACCAATACTAAAAGCTTTAGAAGCTTAATAGAGATTTAAAAAAATAAGTTAATATTATAAATCTTTATGTCATAAATTAGAGAGATAAAATATACATACTTCTATAAAAACATAAATTTTCAAACTGACTCTATATGAAATAGGAAAACAAATTTTTATATGACCTTTAAGAAATAATTTGGTTATTTAAAAACCACTCAAAAGGGGTTGAGTAAATTCACACATTGCCTGGTACTGGCACACTTCCTGGGTGAAGAGCACACCTACAACCCAGACTTTAACCTTACAAAAATCATACTATGTAACCTAATCTTATGTACCCCTGTATTAATCTGAAACAAAAAAATAAAACATACTCAAAAGAATTTGCCACTGAGTTGTACCAAATTTTCAAGAAAAGAATAAATCCAACTTATGGAAACCCTTTGTGAGATAAGACAAATTATTCTACCATGCATTATGTAAAGGCTTGTATTACTTGATGCTCAAATTAGCTACAGGCAGTATGAAAACACAAAAGTACAGACACTCTCACTCATGTACGTACATATGTAAGAGTCCCAACAAAATATTAGCAAATAATCCATCATGATGAATTTCAGTTCATTTCAGGAATGCAAGGTTGGTCCTACACTGGAAAATGCATTAATCTATTTAATTACATTGACAGATTAAAGAGGACACGCGTGTGTACCTAGATGGTGTGTCTCCCAAGTGGAAGATGCAATTTCTGTACCACTTTCTAAAACACAGTTGCTGGACCTGGACTTGCTCACGCTTCACCCTTCTCTGGCTGGACATGACAATAAACGAGAGGAAAGGGAAGCACATAAGGGGAAAAAATCTGGGTTTTAAAATTACCTCCTGGAGCTGAGCTGCTGAGCTGCCCAGGCTGGCGACCCATCACTGTAATGGGATAGTTTGGTCTCTTTGTTTAAGCAACTTAAAAATATGTCCTAATTAACACAAAGAAATAAGGAAATTTCACAAAAAAAGCAAAAGGTAAAATCTGATGGACACACACTCTGGTTCTTCCTTTCCCTGCCGCGTGAGGTGGTGTGGAGGGAGAGTAGTATAAAGGGAACCAGCTGTGGAGACAGGCACACCCAGGGTGGGGCACCTTGGGCTAAGAGTTGACTTTGGGCATCTTTTTTTTTTCCAGTAATTATTATTTTATTTTTTAATAATATTTCTTTTTTTATTAAATGATAACTATGTACATTAATGCAATTCTGGGGTACAGTGTGGTGTTTTCATATACAATTTGAAATATTTTCATCCAACTGGTTAACATAGCCTTCATGTCATTTTCTTAGTTATTGTGTTAAGACGTTCAGATTCTACTCTTAGAA
>CAUYQV010115449.1:0-16194 GCA_963574575.1 Galagoides demidoff
TTTTAAATAAATGTAGTGTGGCCTAAGTGTACTCTATTTATAAAATCTATAGTAGGCAGGGTGTGGTGGCTCAGGATTGTAATCGTAGCATTCTAGAATTCTGAGGCAGGTGGATCACCTGAGCTCAGGAGTTGGAGACCAGCCTGAGCAAGAACGAGACCCCGTCTCTAAAAATACCCAGGCATTATGGTGGGTGCCTGTAGTCCCAGGTATATGATCAATTCTTTAATGTTATTTTCAGGAAAAGAGTTATTTTTAATTTTTTTTTTTTTTGAGACAGAGTCTCACTATGTCGCCCTTGGTAGAGTGCTGTGGCATCTACCTCACACTCTTGGGCTTAAGCGATTCTCTTGCCTCAGCCACCCAAGTAGCTGGGACTACAGGCGCCCGCCACAACACCTGGCTATTTTTTGTTGCAGCTGTCATTGTTGTCTAGCTGGCCCCAGGATGGATTCAAACCTGCCACACTCAGTGCATGTGGGTGGCACTGTAACCACTGTGCTATGAGCGCCAAGACAGAGTTATTTTTAATTGTAAGTTGTTTTTCTGTTCTTAATGGTGATAAATTAAACTGCAATGAGCAATTCTTTACATAAATCTCTGTTCACTTTCCAAATTATTTCCTTAGGAGAGATTTGTAGAATTGCTGATCAGAGGGTCACTTTACTAAAACATAGATTTGACCTTTACTTCAATTGCATGTCCTTTATTTTATGTTATACTCTAAACCAGTGGTTCTCAACCTTCCTAATGCCTCCTAATGCTGCGACCCTTTAATACAGTTCCTCATGTTGTGGTGACCCCCAACCATAAAATTATTTTCATTGCTACTTCATAACTGTAATTTTGCTTCTGTTATGAATCATAATGTAAATATCTGATATGCGGGATATATTTTCATTGTTACAAAGGGGTCGCAACCCACAGGTTGAGAACCACTGCTCTAAATAAACCTGGAAAATAAAATTGTTAGGACAGAGGTTATTACTCCCATTTGGTCAAGAAGGAAACCAAAAGTGAGAAATTAAGTGGATTTGCCCAAATCTCATAGCTAACAGCTGAGACTAGACTGAATACCCTGCAATATTATGGAAAAGTTTAAAATCACTGCTCGGCCCCTCAGTGGAATTCTTGGGAAAGCCATATTGCCTCTCTAAACCATAGCATTTTTATCTTAAAATAGAGAAAATACAACTTCACAGAGCTATGGTAAAAACAGAACGAACATACATAACTAATCTGGCACAGTTTATTGGAGGTACCCATGGAGGTACTCAATAGATATTATTCCATCAGCTATGAACCTGTAATCCCAGTGCTCTGGAAGGATGAGGCAGGAGGATCTCTTGAGCCCAGGAGTTCTCGGCTGCAGTGAGCTGTGATCACAACACTGAACTCCAGCCTGGGTGACAGAGCAAGACCCTATCCTAAAAAAATAAAAATAAAAGGGGTGGTGCCTATGGCTCAAAGGAGTAGGGCACCAGCCCCATATGCCAGAGGTGGTGGGTTCAAACCCAGCCCTGGCCAAAAACTGCAAAAAAAAAAAAAAAAAATGTTCTTTCATTGGCCCCTTTAATTCACTTTTGCAGTCAAATCTTTTTCAACTGCTCTCTCCTTGATCTAGAGATTATTGGGCCTCCTCCCCATTATTGGGCCTAGTAACAAATGTCTGCTTCCCATTCTGGATTCAAGGGAGTTTTATCCATCCTTACACACACACCCCCCCATATATGGGAGCTAAAAAAGTGGATCTTATGAAGAAAGAGAGTAGAGAAGTAGTTATTAGAAGCCAGGAAGGATAGAGGGAAGGAGGGATAAAGAGAAGTTGATTAAGTGGTACCAACATACAGTTTGGTAGAAGAAATAAGACCTAGTGTTAAATATTTCAGCAGAGTAACTGTAGTTTACAATAACCTAATGTATATTTCCAAATAGCTAGAAGAATTAGAATGGTTCTAGCATAAAGAGAAGACAACGCTTAAGGTGTAATCATTGATTTAATCCATACAAATGACACAAATGTATTAAATTATCACATGTACCTGAAACTATATATATCTATTATGCATGGATTAAAAATATTTACGAATGTTTTCCATGACTAGACTATCAATGTGTCATATTATGGGTCTACATCTTTCTGAGGCAACCTGCTTTACATTCTTAAATTGATAGAAGAGATTTTGGAATGAAAGTTTAATCATAACAAAAAGGCTGACAACTGGTCTCAGTTTTACCAGTAACTCAGTGTATACACTTGGGCGAGTCAGTTAAATGCTAAGCCTCAGTGTCCTCATCTGTCAATAATATCTACTTCACAAGATCCTGTGAGTTTTATTTTATTTATTTAAGACAGAGTCTCACTATGTCTCCCTCAGTAGAGTGCTGTGGCATCACAGCTCACAGTAACCTCAAACTCTTGGGCTTAAGTGATTCTCTTGCCTCAGCCTCCCAAGTAGCTGGGACCACAGGTGCCCACCACAACACCGGCTATATTTTGTTGCAGTTGTTATTGTTGTTTAGCTGGCCCATGCTGAGTTCGAACCTGTCAGCCTCAACGTATGTGGCTGACGCCATAACCACTGTGCTGCAGGCGCTGCGCCATCCTGTGAGTTTTAAATAAGAGGGTGTACACATATATAAGTGGGCTTCATACACAGCGTTGAGAAAACTACATGTGGCTTTATGTAGAATCAGTGGGGAACCTGTATACCTTTTCTAACTATGAATGCAACAGGTGTGAGACTGGGGAGACTAAAGAGTTAAGGTAAAAGGAAAAAGTAGTTTCAATTCCTGGTCTGATCCACCCCCTTGCATTTTGTAGGTAAAAATATTGAGGCTCCACAAAAAGAAGTGATTTGCCCATGTGCACACAGCAGGTGAGTTGAAGAGTCACGACTAGAACTTCCATTACTTAATAACTCTCAGATTAAGACTGGGTTTCAGGAAAACAAAAACTGTAACAATTTTAGGGTGAGTAAAGGAACATCCCCAACACTCTGAGTGTCCTGCTACCATGCTGTACTTGCTGTATTATACTGTCAACATCTGCTTATGTGCACAAAGAGTGGCTTCTCCAGTAGGTGGTGTGAGAAAAGGGAGGGGCAGAGAAGGTCAACAGGAAGGCACACTCAGATGAAGTTACCTGGGGACTCCTCAGGAGAGGGGACAGAGGCTACCCAGACACCTGGAAGAAACATCCCCCACAGACAGCTGCCTGAGGCATATCTAAGCAGACAGGTCACTGCACAGTGGCGCGTGCAGAATCACATTTGTAAGATAAGCATCAGTCAAATCTTCTCTCTCTTTTGTGACAGTCACATAAAATGACAGAGCTGGGTAGCTCACTGTCTCCGTGACAAGCCATACAGATGAAAGCCAGGGACCATCTGGGAAGTCATCCCTGGCTCTAGATTGAGAGAAAGAAAGAAATGGCTCTTCCAAGGGTTGCTGTGAAAGGCAAATAATCCTTTCAGTCTGACAGGCAGCAGAAATAAGCACCCGAGGAAGAAGCCAACTCCAGCTAGGGGAGAGAGAGAGAGCCCTAAAATCCAGGAGTAAGAGATCTGCTTAATAAATGCAGTGAAAAGTGAGGTCACATATTTCTCTTTTGATGAAAAGAACATGATATTGAGTTGAGGTTAAGCTTTGGTTCTCTCAATAGTTCTGTAAAGTTAGGCAAACCACACCCTGGACCTCAGTTTCTTCATCTATAAAATGAGTTACTAAAACACCTTCCTAGCAAAACAACTGCAAGAATTAAAATCAGTATATGAGAGGGTGCTTTATAAGCCTCTTAAAAAACTTTTTTTTTTTGTCTCTGTGCTTTACATTTTCTCCTAGCAAGTGGTCCAAAGTAGTGGAAACATGTTGGAATTCCAAATCAAACTAGATTCAATTTCCAGCTCTATCATTTCTTAGCCGTGAGACCTTGGCAAGAAATTTTACATGACTAAAATACAGTTTCTTTTCTCATAAGAAAAGCATTGTTGGGAAAATTATATGTAATGTGGGTATTACAGTCATATCCGCTCTGTATATGTGAGGGATTGGTTCCAGGAATGCTTCCATATACATAGTTTTATATCCCATAAATTATGCTTTTTTTTTTTGGCACGGTCTCACATTGCTGCCCAGGCGGTGGCATAATCATAGCTCAGTGCAGCATCACACTACTGGGCTCAACCTCCCAAGTAGCTAGGATTACAGGTGTAAGCCACTGTGCCTGGTTAATTTTTTTTTTTTGAGACAGAGCCTCAAGCTGTCACCCTGGGTGGAGTGCTGTGGCGTCATGGCTCACAGCAACCTCCAACTCCTGGGCTCAAGCAATTCTCCTGCCTCTACCTCCCAAGTAGCTGGGACTACAGGCGCCCACTAGAACACCCAGCTATATTGGGGTTTTTTCTTTGTTGTTGCAGCCATCATTGTTCTTTGGCAGGCCAGGGCTGGATTCAAACCCACCAGCTCAGGTGTATGTGGCTGGTGCCTTTGCTGCTTGAGCCACAGGTGCCGAGCCAATTTTTTTTTTTTTTAAGAGATGCCGACTCACAGCTCATACCAACCTCCAACTCCTGGGCTCAAGCGAGTCTCCTGCCTCCACCTCCCAAGCAGCTGGGACCACAGGCGCCCGCCACAACGCCCAGCCATTTTTTGGTTGCAGCCATCATTGTTGTTCGGCGGCCCGGGCTGGGGATTCGAACCCGCCACCTTGGGTGTACGTGGCTGGCGCCTTAGCCGATTGAGCCACAGGCGCTGGGCCCCAACTCACTATATTAAACTAGCCTAGTCTTGAACTTCTGGGCCCAAGTGATCCTCTCATCTTGCACTCCCCAAATGCTTAGATTACAGGAAGGAGCCACTATACGCAGCCCAGATACTGTATTTTCCACCTGAGTCTGATTGAAAAAAATATTTCAAATCCCAGTTGTTCAAGGGTCAAGTGTATATGGAATATAACAGGTGTTCAATAAATGTAATTCCCTGTCTTCCTAACTAGGAGCATTTACCAGTGAGGATAGGAGGGAATTGGGCACGTGTGAGCCTCACCCTACTATATGCTCTCCTCCCTAAAATGATAAGCTACTAACTTTTCTAATTCAATGTTTCATTCTCTACTGTCATCCTATCACCACCAGCCCAGCCCTGCCTACCTTCTCACTGTTTTCCCAGTCCCTAAACAGCCACAGAAACTCTGTGATAATAGCTAACTTTTATTGAGAACCTACTAAATGACAAATATTCTACAAAGTGTTTTTGATGCATTCTATCTTGCCCACAACAGATGCTAGATAAATATTCACTTCCTTCCTACTCTAAACTAGACAAAGAAAGCCACGGGTGTGCCTGCTGACAGAATAGAGGCATACCTGTGTCAGCCCTTCTGCCGAGCTCTCTTTTGTACAATGTTTTACAGTTTACAAAGCCCTTTTCACCCACATTATCCTATTTGATTCTCTCAACAAATCCTTGGGAGGAGATGAAGAGACCCAGGCAGGAGCACCACCACAGATTAATTATTCATTCAATCAACATTCACCAAGCACCTGCTGCGTATCAGGTACTTACTATGCACCAGGCCCTGTGCTATATACTCTGAGGCACTCCAAGCTTAGAGGCGAAAGCTTTTTGAACATTCTCTATAGATTACTGATGCTGCCCTTCATGCTGTAATTGTCAATAAACTAGAGATATCTTTCTTGGGCTACAGACAGTTTAATTTTTTTGCCTTTCCCCACATTGTTTCTTCTGGTAGGAACACACTTTCTCGGATACTAGCTAAATCCCCAAGGGGAGGAAGCCTTCCCTGACCCACCTACCTCCTCTAAAATGCCACTCCTCTGGCTCCCACAGCACCAGGGCTTCCCACTGCTGTACATAGTACCTTTCCTGATTTCCATCGTCTTCCTCTGTGGTATAGCACAGAACAGGTGGGCATCCACGGCCAGCGGGGCACACACATACACACACACTCTCACACACACTCCATTTTCTGTCCTCCACCCCTTTCCACCTGGATTCCCAGAAGCTGGGGTAGAGGTCCCGTCTCTCTCCCACCCCTCACCATATCTCTATTAGACACCCGGCCCTCTCCAGAGTTCTTCCCATGTTTGGACTCCAGAACAGAGTTGGCCTGGGTATGAATGTTCTGTCCACCATTCTCCTCTTGCCTGAGATCGCAGGTAGCAGTGTAACAGGGTGCAGGGGCTGCGCCCCCTCCTCAGTCTTCTGAGCAGCCAAAACGCAGCTAGCACCTGGGCTCCATTGCAGCACCCACCCCTTACTTTTCCACCCTCACACCACAACCCACACCTGCCCCCCTCCCCAGCCTAACCCAGCATCCCACCACCCTAACTAAATTCTCCAAGTTCCCTTACGGTTCCCACTTCCAGCTGCCAGACCCCGCTCCATTCCAGAGCCTCCTTCCCACTCCTGACAGGCGCCCAGACGCCCCCTGCCCATATTCACGGCCACAGCCTTCTCCCCCCACCAGCCCCCGCCCTCCTCCTCTGCAGTCGGGTGGACCCAGCCCGGCTTCACACTTTCCCACCCTTCCGAGCTCACCCTTCGTTCATGGTTACCCACCTAGCGGTGTCTGGGGGGGCTCCGCTCGCGCCCTCTCGTCCCAGCTACCCATACCCACATCCGCGCCCCCCCGACCCACCCCGACCAGATGCGCCCTGCCCTCGGCACCTCAGTCCCCTGAAGCTCCAACGACCCCCGCCGACCCAGTCCCTCCCCGCAGCTCACCTCCACGCCTTCCCCTCGTCTACGTCCCCCTGCAGACCCTTCCCTTCAGCACCCCCTTGGCTTCCCCTCGGCTGCCGGGTACCCTCTTCCCGCACCGCCCCTCCCAGGGGGCTCCTCACAGCTCCCCGGCTCCCAACGCCCCACATTGCCCCGGCGACCCCACTGCCCTGCACTTGGCGCTCACCCCAGCCCTCTGTCCCCTGCCCTTGGAGCTCCCCCGGCGGCCCCACGGCCTGGGCCACCCTCCTCGGCACCCCTCCTGGGGCGAGCGCCTCCCCCAGCCCCTCCTCCGCGTCCCCTCCTCGCCCGGCGCGCCTTCCCGGAGCCCACACTCCCTGTCCCCAGCGCCGCGGCCGCGCCCCTTACTTCGGAGCCCGAGCGCGGAACGAGGGGCTCACTCCGGACGGCGTAGCGGGACGGCGCGGTCGGGTCCGGGGAGCTGGAGGGTGCCGGGCCGGGCCGGGCGGGGCGGGGCGGGGTGCGGGTTTGGTCTCTACCGCGGCGACCTGGAGCTGAGGCTCGGGCTCCAGCTGGGCTCGACTGCCGCGTCCAGGCCCCGCCCAGGGGCGGGGTCTGTTTTAGACACGCCCCCCGCTGCCGGCAGGTGCAAAGAACCCGAGATATCTCGGGGGGCCCCCAGGGTCCCCATAACTGGGTGACTATCGTGATTTCTCTTAATTCTCACACCTTCTTTCCATAGACTGAATTTACTGGGGTGATCAGAGCGCTTTGATGATAATGTAGATTATGACATTAGCAGCTTTGCTATTTCCAAACCACTTTCCTGTTAGATCAGCTCCATCCTTGCCCAAGGAGGGAGGCAGAACCGGGACAGCCTACTACAAGTAGAAACTAAGCCAGAAACCTGGGCGTTGTCTCTACCCTTCACATCCTATCAGTCTGGTAGTAAGACCGCCTTGACTTACTGTCCTCCGTGTCTGCGGCCTTTACCCTGGTTCAGGCCTCATCACTTCTTGTCCACGCTAATCCAACAGCTTCCCATTCTGCTTTCATTCTCTCTACAGCAGCATTGTGAGTAACCTTTTAAAATGTCATGTTACCATCAACCTTGTTTAAAAACAAAACAACACAAAACTTTCAGTGGTTCCCCATTGCCAGTAGTGACTTGGAGGCTGACAACGGGAATGGGGAAATGTTCTCACTTGGTATAAGGAAGTCCCAGTTCTGCTGAGGAGGCAGGTACAAGGGGTAATTAGCACCCCACCCTCAGATTCTGACGTGGGCCCTGCTTCCAGTCTTCCTAAAGTCATCAGAGCTGGCTGACAGCCTTGGTCTACAATCGTTGTCCTTCCCCACACTTCTTCTGCAACACAAGTCTTAAAGGTCTGATTCTGATTCTCAAACCATTCCATTTTTTCCCTCAAGTTCCACTATGACCCTATCTACAATGTGTTTCTCCAGCCTAGGGAACCACCTAGATTGACGGCCTCTCCCAAAGACTCATACTGCTCTAAGCTTCTTGCCCAGCCCTTTCATTCATCTTCCCACTGCCCACCACGCTGCCAGACCTCTCCCCTTGCCCTCTACAACCTTGATTCATTTGCAACAAACTCTCCTCACACACTCTGCTTCTTCAGAGTGCTTGGGTTACTTCCCTGCCCCCTCCCACCTTGTTGTTTTTTTTTTTTAAGACAGAATCTCACTCTGTCTCCCTGGGTAATGTGGCATCATCATAGCTCATAGCAACCTCAAACTCTTGGGCTCAAGCCATCTTCTTGGCTCAGCCTCCCATGTAGCTGGGACTACAGCACAGCCATGCGCTGGCATACCCGGCCAGTTTTTCCGTTTTTAGTAGAGACAGGATCTCATTCTTGCTCAGGCTGGTCTTAAATGTCTGAGTCGAGGCAACCTCAGCCTCCCACCGCATCTGGCCTTCCTTGCCTTTTTGTAATCTGATCGTCCTCCAGGCCACTGCCTCCTTTGTGTCCCTCTGCAAGAAGGATTCTCATTTCCCCACTCCCCATATACTATAAAACAGGTGGTAGAGCCAGCATTGCCACTTGTACTCTTACGCAAAAATTGCTTCTCTTTTGCTCTCCAGACATACCACCCTCCATATCTCCTTATCATTGACCCCCCAATTGCTCCTTATGCATTAAGGATTACAGCCCCAGACTCGTGGTAATTCTGATGAGTCTCTGCCCTGCCGTCTTCCTGGTGACTTCAACAGCTCTAGGGCTTCCTGACACCTCCGTACTCAGCCTCCATTTCACATGACCTTGGCCACCAGCTCACATGGTCACTCTTGAACCTCTTTATCACTCACTGCTGGTACCTCTACAGTAGAAAAATAGAACATTCTACACAGGCCCTAATTTCCTCATTTTAAAATGGGCAAGATGATGATTGTTCGTTCTTCACAGAAATAATAAGATAGCTTGTAAAACTATCCTTCTAAATGTGTGAAACAATAACAGAGCAGATGGCATTGCTTTTATGTAGTCTCAGGTCTTCTGATAGCTTTTTTCTTTTTCCTCCCCTGAAAGGCCATGTAGTAAAATAGAAAGAACACAGACCTGGTTTTCCATCCATAATCCACCACTTGCTTGCTGTGTGATCTTATGCCAACTACCTCATTTTTCAGACGCACACACACACCCCTTCCTCATAATGAGAGCTACCTCCCAGAGTTGTGAAGATTAAGAAAGAAAATGAGCTGCTGGAAAGCCCTCGACAGAGTGCCACGCACACAGTAAGAAATAGAAAGCACTGTGGTTATTATAATAGAAAAATGCTGTTTTTAAACCCCAACTGCCTTCCTAGAAGGATAGATCCTAATGAGCAGAAGGTCCTTTTATCCAACTCAGGGCCTTGATGAGCATGGACATATAAATTTGAGAAGAGAGGGGAAAGCACCCAATTCCTCTGTATTAAAAAAAGGGAGGGAAAGAGGAAAATCTAGAGAGTTAATAAAGAAAGATGGAAGGGGGAAAGGAAAAGGACAAGTAAGAAAATCAGTATAAGGGTAGGTGCTACATGGGTCAGAGGCAGAAGAAACCTCCCCATGGTTGACAGGCAAAAGTGTTTAAGCACTGGCATGTCTAAAATGGGATGAATTGTCACACATACGATTTGATTACCTCTGTGACTCTCAAGACTTCAAGAATAGCTATTATTGGCTCGGCGCCTGTGGCTCAAGTGGCTAAGATGCCAGCCACATACACCTAAGGTGGCGGGTTTGAATCCAGCCCGGGCCCGTCAAACAACAATGACGGCTGCAACCAAAAAATAGCCGGTCGTTGTGGGAGGTGCCTGTGGTCCCAGCTACTTGGGAGGCAGAGGCAGGAGACTCACTTATGCCCAGGAGTTGGAAATTGCTGTGAGCTGTGATGCCACAGCACTCCACCAAGGGGGACAGCTTGAGGCTCTGTCTCAAAAAAAAAAAAAAAGAATAGCTATTATTCCCAGGAATACAGGGGAAGTGTGAGAGGGCATGAGTAGGGAGTTGAGAGACACACCTCCTTAGGTCTCAGTTGAAATAGGAGATGGGAAGCAGGCATAACTGAGAGAAAGGCCTCGTAGAATTTGCAAAAATCTTGGGGAGGACTCTACACTTACAAGAGTTGTGAAACGTGAATGCTGAGGTTCAAGCCCATTGCATTTAGACCTTAAAGGGGCAGAGAGGTCACACCTGACATTTGGGTTGTATCATTTATGCTCCCAATACCTACCTGGCTATTGGCTAGCAGGTAGCCACCAGAGAAAAGAACAAAACAACTCAAATTATATTGGATTGTCTTCACTGCCAGATCCAGATGCCCAAGTAAGAGTGAGAAAGAAGAGGAAATTCTATTTTTTGCTCGATCAGATTGGTTGACAATTACACACATAATCATTGAGTCATTAAAATAGGCTAGGATAATTCACATCTTTTACCTCATTCAATCCTTAATATAATCATGCAAGTATAGATTATTATCCCCTTTTTATAGATAAGAAAACAGAATTCAGAAAGTTTAAGTAACTTTTCCAAGGTCACACATCTGGTAAATGGCAAAGCTAGATAGATACTAGGTCTGCCTGACTCTCTAACAGACCCCAGTATTTTGGAACACCATTGTGAGTAAGAGTCCTACAAAGAAATTTTTCTTTCCTAATCACCAGGGTAATCAGGCTTTTCTAGCTCCTATTTTTCATGAAACATAAAGTTAATACTTTTCTTGGTTTGTCTTTTTGAGACAAAAAAGGCTCTTACTCTGTTGCCCTGGCTAGGGTAGAGTGGCATCATAGCTCATTGCGGCCTCAAACTCTTGGGCTCCAGTGATCCTCTTGCCTCAGCCTCCCAAGTAGCTGGGACCACCGGTGCATGCCACCATGCCCAGCTAATTTTAAAAAAATTTATTTTTAGAAACAGGGTCTTGCTATGTTGCCCAGGCTAAACTCCTGGCCTCTAGTGATCCTCCCCCTTCCCAGACTCCCAAAGTCTGAGATTACAGGCATGTGTAACTGATGCTTTTTATTGAATGAGAATCAGTTGCTTAGGAAGATAATAGCATACATGGAATCATTTGGAAAATCAAAATTTTCTCCAGGTGAATATTTATCCCAGTGTGTTCTCATGGACAGCTTAGATGTATTGACAGGTCACATGTTTTTAACCAACCCCTTTGGTAGGATGCCTCATGCAATGGGGGAACTGAAGCAGGTGCCAGAAGACCATCAGAACCTGTGAAACAGCCCGGGAACCTTGGTGCAAGGAGAGGACGGCGGAACACTGTGCTGGAAGGAGAGGTAGGGGCCAGTGGTCCAGGGCCTTGTAATTCACATTAGGGTGTTGGGACTTTACTTTGCAAACAAAAACATTTTAAGCAATGACATAGCATCGTTATGGATGCATGTAAGAAACAGGGCTCTGACTGTGGTGGGAGCACAGCTTTTTGGACGGGATGGGTGGGGAGCAGAGAGACAGGAGTTAGAGAAAACAGTTAAGAGACTATTGTCATAATCCAAGTGAGAGATGAACAGGACCTGAGCTAATGTCATAGCAATGGGGAAGGCAGAAAGTAGGGGGACTGAGTATGTATATTTAGGAGGTAAAATTCTCTAGAAGTGGTGATAGATTGAATGTGGAACATGAAGACAAGGGCACAAACATAAACCACCAGGTAGCTAACGAAGCCATGTACTGGGACCACAGAAGTAAGTTGTTTCTATTTTCTATTGCTGAAAAACAAACCACTCCCCAAAACTCAGTGGCTCAAAACGGCAATAATTTATTATTTCTCACATTTCGGTGGCCGATTGAGTGGCTCCTTTGCTGGTTTCACCTGGGATACCTTATGAGCTACATTCACTTGGAAAGTCAGCTGGCCCAGAGGTCTAAGACGTCCTCACACATAGGTCTGGCAATCAGTGCTGGCTGAGGGCTGGGCACGATCGTTCCTCTCCACGTGATTTCTCATCCACTAGTGGCCAACCAGCCTACACAGTGGTCTCAGGGCAGTGTTCCAGGAGGGTAAAGGCAGAAGATATAACCTCTCAAGGCCAAGCTTCAGAAATCATATAACTTCATACCTCCTCCATCCTATTGACCAAATCAAATCCCAAACCCAGCCCAAATCAAGAGGATGGAGAGCTAGCTTCCTTCCTTTCTCTCTTTGGGGTGCCATGCCGGCACCATCCACTTGCTCTTTTTCTCTCTTTCCCCATATTCCTCTTCTCTCATTTCCTGCTCTCTTCTTCTCTCTCCTTCTTATTTCTTCCCCCCACTATTTCTCCCCTCTCTAATATAAAATAAACTTAGACTTTTGTGTTCTAAAAAAAGGGGGGAGACGGAGAAATAAACTCCACCTTTCAATGAAAAGAAGAGAAAAAGTCACATCACAAATAGGCACGGATATGGGAAAGAAGGAATCTAAGGCCTTCAACAAAACCACAACGGGAGTGGAAACAAATTTAAGGTAATGAGAAACAGTGATGAGTCTCTCCAGTACCGCTTCACGCACTAATCATTCTTTCCTTCTTCTCTGCGCTTTGGTTTCTTCATTTGTAAAATAAATGAACATGCAAGCCCATTCTTCACACCTGCCTCTCTTTATGAGTGGAGCTGGTTAAAATTCATACTGAGTAGACTGCCCCATCACCAGAGCACACACTGTCATCAGAGCACACACACACTTGGGAAATATTTAACATGTGAATGGTCAGAACCCAGGTAGCATCCACCATTCCTATCTTGCCCGCCCTGCCAGTCCTTCACCAAGGCTGGTCCGTTCTTCCTCCCAGGAGCTCTCCATTCCATTCTGCAGCCATAGTCTCCTCACCATCCAGCTCCCCTGATAGCTTCCAATAATCCCTTAATCTGAAATCCATACTTCAACAGAGGACTCTTCCTAAACCCAGCTTAAAACTCCCCATTGCCCCACTCAGAAGCCTATCTGTTTAATAGCTACAGATGGCCCCCAGTGATCTGGCCCCTTCTGTCCTCCAGCCTCACTGGTTATGCAGCTCTCATGGCCTGAGATCCAACAACATTAAACTACTTGCAGTTCTTTGAATATGACCTGCTAACACAATGTTTTCATGAATTTGCATCAGTTTTCTCTCTACCTGGAATGTTATTCACTCATTCATTCATTCAACTAGCAAATATCTCCTGAGTACCTCCTATCCACAGGAGTGAATAACAGATCATCTCTGACCCAAAGGAATTCAGTGTGTGGTACAGGGTATTAGACTACAGCTCCTCTAATCTGAACACCACAGAGAAAAGGCCACACTACTCCCCAACATGGTCCTTCCTGAATCCTTCTTAGAAGGGCCCAGAGAATATTTGCTGAATATAAATCTTTTGAAAACAGAAATTTGGCCAAGTCTTCCCCCTGGATAAAGGCCATTAACAAGGGATTTCTCACACCAACCATCCCATTTAACTTTCACAATGTACCTATGAAATGGGGACTGATTCAAGACCATCTTAGATGTGAGCAAGTCCATGGTTTCTTAGCTATCGAAAGCAGGGTAAGCCAGGACTCAAGTTAGCCACATTAATAGATTTGGTGAGACAGGGCTGTTTCTCGCTGGAGGACAGATCGGCAGGAGGGAGCCTGCCATGTTAGGCCTAGTCCCCTGCGGGGTCCTGGGATGCAGACTGACAACTAAAACTTTGCTTTCAAGGATGAGCAGGAGTTAAATGCATGAAGAAACAAGCCAGGAAGATGGATCAGCATGAGCAAAAACCCAAAGATGTCAAATGGTGCGAAGTCCTCAGATGACTACAGAGAGTTTTGAGCCTCTAGAATCACAGGCATAAAGGCCAGAGTACCAGGTGGTGAGTGAGGTGGGAGAGGTGAGTCGGAGCCAGAGGTCAGCCAAGGTCTGGGGACCCGTGCGAAGGATGAGGAAGTGCATGGTCAGGGCAGTGCAAAGCTGTTACAGGCCTTTATCCAGGGGAATATTTGCCAAATTTGTGTTTTAGAAAGATTTTAGCCTTCACAACAGGGAATAGATTGGAGGTTCCAAAATACTGGGGGCAAGGAATCCAGAGCAAATGCTGGTAACTCAAAAGAGATGATAAGACCTGAGCTGGGAGGATAAGAAAGGGAAAAGATTTGGCGGCTGATTAGATGAAGATGGGAGGAAGGAAATTAAAGCAAGAACTTCGGTAGTAACGTGGGTCGTGTCATTCCCTGTGGGAAAGAGAACAGAAAAGGCAGTCGCAGGCACAATGGGGCACAAAAGAAGGGGAGCAGCGGTAAAAGTAGCAACTGGTCTGGAAATGATTATTCATAATTTTCTTGATTCATTTTATCCAAATCTAATCAAGCCCACTAGCATCTCTTCCACGGAGCCCAGAAGCGCCATCAGTTTCCTTGTCTCTGCCTCCCCTCCCCTCTGGGCTTCTCTTTCTCCAGTTATTAAATAAGGAGAATACTCATTCCATAATTTAACACAGAGAATGACTAGACAGTCCCCTATTGTCAGGGTTTTAACTCAAAACTTAAGTATGGTTTTACTGAGGAGGCAGAGTAATTGCGAATGAACTCTCCCTGACCCAACACGGGAGCCCCAGTATAGCTTCGACAGGCTCACCTCCAAGGATGAGGCGATCATCTCCTCAAAGGAAGACTTCTGTGCCTTTGGATAACTCTTCTTGTTAGGAAATTTCTCTGCTAAAATCTGCCTTTTTATAGCATCCCCCCTCTGGTCCTAGTTTTTCATCTTTATATCATTCATTCAATCCACAAAGATCTGTTGATCACTTAGTAGGTGTCAAGCATTGTTCTAAGCACAAAGTGCACAAATGTGAACTAAATTGACAGAACATGTGTTCACATAGAAGTTATATATCCTAAGTGGAAGGACAAACAGTAACCACACAAAATATATGAGATAATTTCAGATGGTGATAAGCATATTTAAGGAAATGTTCCAACAAGATGATGGAATAGAAGATGACTAGGACAGGGGGCTAATTTAGAATGATTAAACATGGACTTCCTCTCTGAGGAAGTGACATTTAAGTTGAGACCTGATGGATGAGAAGGAATCAATCCTTTTTTTTTTTTTTTTTTTTTATTCAGACAGTCTCACTCTGTGCCCTGGGTTTGAGTGCCGTGGCATCATAGCTTTCAGCAACCTCAAACGCAAGCGAACCTCTTGCCTCAGCCTCCCAGGTAGTTGGGACTACAGGTGCCCACCATGACGTCCGGCTTTTTTTTTTTTTCAAGACAGGTTCTCACTCGCCTGCCTAGGCTAGAGTATAGTGATGTTATCACAACTCACTGTAATCTCAAACTCCTGAGTTCAAGTGATCCTCCTGCCTTAGCCTTGTGAGTAGCTGGAACTACAGGTGCACACTGCCAAGCCCAGATTTTTGTATTTCTTGCAGAGATGGGGTCTTGCTATGTTGCTCAGGCTGGTCTTGAATTCGTGGCCAGGAGTGATCCTCCTGCCTCAGCCTCCCAAAGTACTAGGACTACAGGCATGAACTAGCATGCCAAACTTGATTTTGAGATATATATATTTAACACTTTGTCACCCCTGGTAGAGTGCCATGGTGTCATAGCTCACAGGAACCTCAAACCCTTGAGCTCAAATAACTCTCTTGAACACCTGGCTACTTTTTAGAGATGAGGGTCGCATTCTTTTTTTTTTTTTTTTTTTGAGACAGAGCCTCAAGCTATCCCCCTGGGTAGAGTGCCATGGCATCACAGCTCACAGCAACCTCCAACTCATGGGCTCAAGCGAGTCTCCTGCCTCAGCCTCCCAAGTAGCTGGGACTAGAGTCACCTGCCACAATGCCTGGCTATTTTTTTTGGTTGCAGCTATCATTGTTGTTTGGCAGGCCCAGGCTAGATTCAAACCCACCACCTCAGGTGTATGTGGCTGGCGCCTTAGCCACTTGAACCACAGACACTGAGCCAAGAGTCTCATTCTTGCTCAGGCTGATCTCAAACTCCTGAACTCAGGCGATCTACCCAGCTT
>CAUYQV010115451.1:0-10921 GCA_963574575.1 Galagoides demidoff
CCAAGTTTCACAAAACCCCCAAGTTCTCAGTAGATGAACAATGGTGGAAAACTCACTGAGACTTGATTAATTACTGTTGTATAACCATAACCATTGTGATATAAAATGTATCCATTGTCAACTGAAACTGTATTAATTATCTAATTATCGTTCCATTGCTGTATCTATGACTATCTGAGGTGTAACCCCCCTTACCCAGCCACCTTGTGCTTCTGTAATATGCGACACAAAGCCTATAAAAGGCAGCTCACCCTCACACCTGGGCTGCTGACTGTCTCTCGGAGCAACAGCCCCTGCAGCAGGTAAAATAAATTACCAATAATTAACCTAAGTGGGGGTCCGAGTCTATTTTTCCAGGTCCCCTAAGTTATTTCAATGTGAGCTGTGATGCCATGGCACTTTACCCAGGGGGATAGCTTGAGGCTCCGTCTCAAAAAAAAAAAAAAAAAAAAAAGAGTATTTTTTTAATGGAGTAGTAGTACTACTAAATAAAAGAGTATTTTATTAATGGAGTAGCAATAATCAGCAAAATGCCCTCTTAAAAAAAAGTTTAAATTACATATCCTCTTTCTAAGTAGTCAAAGCTTTCCTAGAAAGAGTTTCCAAGGGTTACTCTGATTAACCTGATAGAAAATTAATCAATATTTTACTTTTAATTACTAATTTCAAGTTAACTTAGTGGTAAAATAACAATGATAAACAAAGCTCCATGTCTGGCTAAGCATCTTCACTTTAGTACCTAAACTTTTATATATCTTCTTTTGCCCAGACTAACTTCCTGGCCAGAAAAATAGTCTGTGTGACTCTGTGACCCGTTCTCATGCCCTTGGCTTTATCTCTGCTTTCTTTCCCAAAGAGAAGTATGTCAAAGATGCCAGTATTTTAGGCTCAGAGCCTGTAGTTGATTCAGCTTTATTTCTACTTCCAAATCCTGAGTTGGTTTTATATTATACAATGCCTTTATTATACTCAACACTTCTGGATGGCTTTTACATGAACACCCTTTAAATCATCACACAGAATTCTCCCAGCCCTCACACATGCTCCTTAATCCAATATACTGCCTATTGACTGCTAGTACAAGTAATGTCAGAATGGACCTAACATAGGCAGGTTCCTACAGGTCAGAGTCAATTAATGTGCAATCAGGGGCATATCTATAGGCTAATATATGATCTTTACCTTCTGGAAAATTGTGTATAAAAGAACTCCACAAATCAAAATAATCAATTTTTTCATCGGTTGTAAAAATAAATAGAATAATAATGGTACGTTCTATCAGGCAGAAAACATACTGAATGAAGTCAATGACATTTGGTTCCACTTCAACACATTCTGGAAAATTACATTATAGAGCTGTCAAATACAAATTCCAGCCGAAATGTCATTTTTGTATGAAAGCAACAACCTGAAGGACAAAGTGAATCTTGCCTTACCTTCGAACCTCCAAGGCAGAGAGTCATGTTAATTAACTATAATTCTTTAGGGATAAATCAGCTTTCTCAGTAATTTTAGCCTTCTCTGCCATAAGGCAGAAATAAATGCTAGCACTCTGTCATTTATAAACTAATAAAGAAAAGAAATTTAACATTTTTTTTACTATTTTCTATACTCTTGATTTTTAAAATAAAGTTAAAAGTTCTTCTCTTAAAAAAGAAATACACTATTTAGAATTATTTTTTAAGGGTGGCTTTAAAAACAAAATATATAATTTGTTTTATTCCACTTTTAAGCATACCAAGTTAATTTTGTCCTATCCTTAAATAGCTGCTTTACTCATCTTAGTGGTAAACCAAGCATCACTCTGAATTTTCATTCATGTGGGGACAAGAAGTCAATGTTCCTTGTTTAAATAGGCTTCGTTTTCTTTTTAGCATGAGGCTTTATTTTTAGACTTATAATGCTGATCTTATCATCTTTGTTTGGTCTGGATAGGGTTCTGTCCCATCTCCATAAACCCTTATTCCATAAGATTCGTTTAAATTTCCTAAAACTCACTTTTTTTTTATCCCCCATCGTCTGATTTCCTATTACCATATAAAACCGAATTCATAAAACAATGAAAGTAAAATATCTTTGCAGCAATGCACAGGCAGAAATTTTTGTGTATTTCATTCTCTGTTTCATCTCCAGCATCTGGAAAAATGCCTAATGCATGGACACATGCCTATAAAGTTTATTTAATTAATCCTCACGCTTAAATTTGTACCTGCTAAGCATGATATGTGCAAGATTTTCCCAATCATATTCTTTTTTTTATTATTATAAAATCATTGCTATGTACATCCATGCAATCATGGGGTACAATGTGCTGGTTTTATATACAATTTGAAATGTTTTCATCAAACTGGTTAACATAGCCTTTATGGCATTTTCTTAGTTATTGTGTTAAGACATTTATATTCTACACGTAGTAAATTTCACATGTACCCTTGTAAGATGCACCGTAGGTGTGGTCCCACCAGTTACTCTCCTTCCACCCATCCCCTCCCCTCCCCTCCCTCTCCCCTTTCCCCTTTATCTTGGGCTATAATTGGGTTATAGCTTTCATAACCCAATCATACTCTATTCTTGCCTCAGTGACACTTGGCCTGACCCACCTATTAGCCCCATTTCTCCTGTTATAGACATAGTATTAGTTTAAAAAGCATGAAAGATATTAAAATTTCTAACCTTGACCTCAAAACTTATAATTGAGGAGAAAAAAATCACCCAAAACTAATTTCTGACTTAAGACTCAGGGTATATGGCTCTAGTCAGCTGCATCAATGTATTTGTCCATTTATGAACATATATCAGAGCATTTACATTGGTTGAACAATTTGAAAATATAAATAGTTCAATATAGTATCATAGGAAGTTAAATAAATTAGAAAATAGTTTTATCCTAAAACACAACTATTACTTATTTATGAATCTTTAATTTTTCTTTTACATATCACTGAAGACATTGATGATCCTGTGTTTTGAAAGAGGAGGGGAAAAGAGTATATAAAAAGAGTCCGTGGAATCAGCCAAGGGTTTACTCCATGACCTGAGTGATGATCTGGATAGGTTGTTTGTGAAAGTGACAGGTTGGTAGCAAGGTCTAAATGCCTGGTGTGTGCACGGTGTGTCTTTAAAGTCCTGATTCTCACGATCAAAAAAAATGTTGTCTTCTCTCATTTGCCCCTCACCCCAATTTCTTTTCCACTCTTAAAGAGCAGTAGATACCACCTGAATACCAAGAACCTGCATTTTTGTGTCCTTAATGTATTTACAATTAACCACCACACACCACTGGTTTTTTAAGTTCTCTGCTTCTATTTTTTGTTGGTTTTCTGAAGGCCGAGCCCTTGAGAAAAAAGAAGTGGCTTGCAGAACTCACATTTCTCCTGTCAGAGAAAGATGGTAGTGGCTTCAGCACAGGATTAACAAAACAGATTGACCTGAAAAATCCTATCTGGCTGGCAAATTTCCAGTTTAAAAATTAGGGGACAGGCAGTTCCTTTCTTTCTAATTATCTTTAAGGAAAACTTACATTTCCCTTTTTTTTTTTTTTTTTTTTTTTTTACATATACTTCTGGCTAAAGACTTTATGAAAGGGTTCTCGCTTTGTGGTCTTCCACTGGTTAAAACTCACAGATGCTCGAGGTGAAGCAGGAGGGGAAAAGCACCCCTCATCCACCTTTATTGTCTAAGAATGGGCTACTTGAGGGTTGCCTCCCCTGTGTGAGTGGGTGTGTCTTTTCTGCTCTCGGATCATCTAATGACAGCAAAGGTAACTATGCCAGGGATCGAGTGGGTTCTAAATGTGAAGGCACAATACTCAGCAGACTCCTGGCACTCTTCTGTCCCTGGTGCCATAAGGCTGTGTGAGTCACCAAATCATACATAGATTTAAAGGTTTAGAGTCCCAATCAGGAGAGTCCTTGAGTTCTTTTAAGAAATGTATTATGAGGCAGAGTGCAGTGGTTTGGGAAGCTGAAGAAGGAGGATGCTTGAAGTCTGGAATTTGAGGTTGCTGTGAGGTGGGCTGATGGCACAGCACACCAGCCTGGGCAGCAAAGAGAGATTCTGCTACAAAAAAAGAAGAGAGGAGAGGAGAGGAGAGGAGAACAAGGGAGAGGGAGAGGGGAGGGAAAGAGGAGGGAAGGTGAGAGAGAGAGAGGAAAAAAGAAAGAAAGAAAGAAAGAAAGAAAGAAAGAAAGAAAGAAAGAAAGAAAGAAAGAAAGAAAGAAAGAAAGAAAGAAGGAAAGAAGGAAAGAAGGAAAGAAGGAAGGAAGGAAGGAAGGAAGGAAGGAAGGAAGGAAAGAAGGAAGGAAGGAAGGAAGGAAAGAATGAGCTGTGTGTCCTGGCAGGCTCCTATAGTCTCAGGATGAGGCAAAGAGGATTGCTTGAGCCCAGGAGTTTGAGGTTGTTGTGAGCTATGAAGACGCCATTGCCCTCTACCCAGGGCAAAAGCATCTGACTTTGTCTCCCCCCGGAAAAAGAAGTTCGGATAATTAATATGATTGGGTCATATGTAAGTTATATCAAAGGATAATTTTAATATCCTGCATAGTTTCTCAAACAATTTTATAAAATTTCTATAAAAATATCTAGTAGGAACTGCTTAAAATGAAGAATAAGAAAGTTATTTCCTATTTTTTTTAAAGTAAAAGTTTTTTGGAATTTCACCATTTTGATGTTACTTGACATTGTTAGTTCATTTCCAATTAACATACCATATTATCGCATGAAATCCATAGAATTTTCCTTTTCCTTTAAAACATACCAAGACAAAAAAAAAAAACATACCAAGACAAACAAATTTACACTTCACAAGGACTCTTTAACAAATAGGTTAAGGTCTTCCTCAACTTACTGCACTGGACGTTTATATTTCCTATTTACATGTTAACAAGTAAAACTCTTTTCTTTTTTCAGTCTTAACAAAGGACTAGGAGGTGATTCCACATTAGAAGATTTGGTGGCATAGCACCATCATGTGGCTAATTTTTAAATAACTCTTAGCAACAAAATGAAAATGAAACTTGGATGATTTTATATAACCAAACACATACCCCTATTTGTTAAGTGTAAAATAGGATTTTAATTTTATTAAGTTTTCAACCACCCTGACATGCTTAATTTCATAGACAAATGAGTGTTCTTTATTTGTTTTTATAAAGACTATGTTCCTGTTTTTCTAAGTATTTGTCTTCCTCTTATTTTTTTAGCCTAAGTCCAGTAAACAGTCTGTCCAATTTTAAATTAGCCCAAATCTATATAACTAGTACAGATTTTTCTACTGCTTTGTAGATCTTTCTAACTGAACATTCCACTTTTCAAACTCAAAGTTGCTAAACTTGAATTGTCCTCTACTCCCTGAAAAAGTCAATCTGCTCAGATTTTCTCCCTTCTGGTTCATTGAGAAACTAGAAATCCAGAGGTCTTCCCAGGCTGCTTTCATTCCTGTGTCCTCCCCTCGCCATATAGACACAGCCTGGCCACTGATCGTCCAGGCACTGAACTTGCTTTAGAGTTTCCTACTCTCCTCCTGAACTGTCTCACAATCCCCTTCCTTACTCATCTCACAAGTGCCCCTTCTTCTAGTCTCACACTTCATCTTCCTCCACCTTCCTTCATAGGTGAATAGCAGAAATGTAAATCTGTCCGTCTATCTTACTTAAATCCTTTTCAGCATATGCCATCACCGCCATCTTCTGAACATACACACACACACAAACACACGCACACATGCCCACATACACACGCACACATGCACACGTACACACGCACACATGCACATGCACACGTACACACATGCACACATGCATGCATGCACGCACACGCACACATGCACATACAGGCTGCATTCCATTGACACCAAACTGCAATGTCCACCAAAGGCATGTTTGTCCTTCTAACTTATAGACAGCCCTGCCCCATACGAGCATCTTCATTAATTCTTTCCTGTGCTTTAACATTGGTCTCCCTTACCTCTGACCACAGGCAAAATAACTTTCTTACCAAAATGTTGACATTTCATTCAAAGCAGCTACCATAATCATAGGACACTTAAACCTAAAATACAACCAATCCCTTCTACAATAGGCTCCTGGAGGCACTTTATTACGTTTGTGTCTTCATCATTAAAGGGAATGCCTGAAATATAAAGGGTGTTTAAAATTTTTGTTGACTAAAAGAAGAAATATCTTCTCTTGGTTGGCTGTTTTATTGCAATGTGCTGTTTTTCTTTTTACTCATACACTATGTAAAGTTTGATAATATATTGCAAAGTGTTTGGGAAAATAACATTTTACTGATTTTACAAATGGGAAATCTGAAGCCCAGAGAAGAAAACAGATTTTTGCAAAATCACACAGCTTGCTGCAAATTACATGTTTAGAAAGCGTTTATTTTCAGCTATTGTGAAGAACAAGTGTGTTAGAAAAGATAATTGGCCTCTCCGATGGTCATGATTTATACCGTGGGTGTATATGACAAGTATGTTACTTGAACATTTACAATAGTTCATGAAATTTTGTTAGCTTTTAGGAAAAGTATCACTGAAAACCAGGAACTAAAACCATTATAAGATTTTGCAATTCTGTTTTTGTTCTTTGTTTGTTTGTTTTCTTTGTTTATTCCTTTGTTTTGGTTACTGAATTTGTTCCAAATCTTTGCTGTCAGTAAAATACAGGCATTAAAATAATGTCCTTTTTTTTTTTTTTGAGACAAAGTCTCACTTTGTCACTTTTGGTAGAGTGTTGTGTCACAGCTCACAGCAACCTCAAACTCTTAGGCTTAAGTGATTCTCTTGCCTCAACCTCCCAAGTAGCTAGGGCTACAGGTACCCCACAATGCCCAATTAATTTTTTTTGTTTGTTTGTTGCAGTTGTCATTGTTATTTAACAGGCCCGGGTGGGTTCGAACCCACCAGCCCTGGTGAATGTGGCCAGTGCCCTAGCCATTAAGCTACAAGCTCTGAGTCAGTTTCCATGATTCTTAAGCTAATTGGTTAAAACTAGCAAAATTTTGTAGTGCTATAACAAATATAGTAGTAATAACTTGCCCACAGAAAAAATTAAGTTCATTTTTAATCATTTTGCTGCAATTTTTTTGAAATATGTTATATACGTTTTTCAGTTTAAATGTTTTAATTTAAACATACTTTGACTGATAATTCCATGCTCATATATTTCTAAAAGTTTTATAACAAGTACTACTGAAAATTTGTCCAAACTAAAATCTAGTCTTTAAAGAAGACCATATTTCATTGTTTTTCAGAGAGTTAAAGAAACATTCTCTGTTCATATAGGGACCATTTTTATGCATCAAATAATTGAATATTTCTGCTAACATGTAGCATTAAATCATTTCCTCAATGATGATGAGATACACACAAACTCCCCCATAGCCTCCCAGAAAGAATTTGCTACTATATTTATCAGAAAACTAAGTTTGGGGAACTTTGATTTTTTTTGTTAGAAAGATGATTGTTCCCATCATCTCATCTTCATTGTTCAGCCTGGTAAAATGAAACTACTTTATAAGAACTTGTTTCTAGTATCAGTTTCATCCAGGTTCATCTCCGTATAAATTTCCTTTCTTATGACTGTCTTTGAAAGGATCTAGTCTGTTTCAGATAAACATACAAGCCTTGATCACTTGGGTTCATTGACAGTTTTCCTTGCCATTGACCCTTAAGACCGGCTAGATGATTGAGAAAGCAGTGTCTTATTATTTTACTAAAGAATATGAATTGTTTTTTTTTTTTTTTTAAGATTGATGGCTTTATTGTGTCCATGAAAATAACACTTGCTCAACATAAAAATGAGGTCATAGAGAACAGTAAAAAGTAAAGCAGAGCAAACATGGCTTTAGTGGGCCAGAAGGTGGTCTAGCTGGTTCCTTTGCTTCAGCAGGCCAGAAGGTGGTCTAACGGGGTTCTTTGCTTCAGTGGGCCAGAAAGTGTTCTAACTGGGTCCTTTGCTCAGGATCCTTCTGGCTGAAATCAAGGCTTACATTGGGACTGAAATCTGATCCCCAAGGTTTAGAGAGGCTTACAGTCTTTTCTCAATTCAGGGTTGCTGGTGGATGAGTTCCTCATGGCTGGTCTCTTGTGGCAATTACTGTTTTCTTGTGGCTTTTATGACTCTTTCATTACTTCTTGGTCAGGATCTGGACTAAGCTCCCATAGGCGCCCCCAGGCTCTTGCCACACATGCTCCTATGCTCACAAGTTTATTTTTTTTAAGGCGGTCAGGAAATCATCTGCATCAGCTCTTTCTTTTAAAGGTTCTTCTGATTAGGTCAGACCTCTGAAGTATTAAAATCTCTCCTAATTGATTCAATGTCAAGTGATTAAGGACCTTAATTATATCTGCAGCATTCATTTTTCTATAAAAACTTAACAAGCTCTCAGGAGTAAAATGCCTTTCAATTCATTGGCCTCTCACATACTCAAGGGCAGAGTCCCTTGTCCAAGGCTGGGATCCCTGGGTGCGGGAATCAAGGGGGGCTTTGTGGAATTCTGCTGTGCTTCCCATTCTTCAAAATACATGTGACTGGAGCTATCCATTCCCACCAACATTGTCTGAAGCATGATGAGGCCTGGAAGAGCTCAGGGAGCTATTCATTTATATCTGTGCCCCCCCGTTGCTTATGCTGTGTTAAAAAGAGAAAATCATATGGCATTTAGAATTCTATGTAAATTTCCATGATCTAGACTTCAGCAAATTAAGAACAAAGTAGAAAAGATAATGGACAAAAAAAATGTGGTATCTTGAATTTTTCTTTTACACACCAGAGAAAAATTAAAAATGCCATATTCTATTTCTACATAGTTGTGGTTTCTCATTGCACCACTTTCTACAGTGCAAGTTGTTTTGTGAAAACTCTTTTCTCCTTAGTCATCCTTTATAGAAACACCTTACACAGCAAGGAGACACTCAACTAAATTCTCTTTCATTAATTATTGTCTTAACCCTTCTAGAAAGGTTCATAAAATTGCATGGGCCCCAATCAAGACCACCGAATTTTCTGTTTATTGTGTAAGACCTACATAGTTCAACTTCACAATAATGTATTTCAATGATAAAATATGATTCATTTTCTAAGGATTAAAAAATATCCTGTTTGTTCTAAACCTATTTAAAATGGTAGTATTTGTACTGATTGTTACATAAAAGTTTATTCCAACAAATAGTGGAGGGTAGTCAGTCAGATGGGTGGTGAAAGTCAAGTAGAGAGAGATTTCCTTTGCTCTTTCACAAATTTATACTGCTTTGTAAAGTGGGATTGCCTAAGGGTCAGAGTCCTAGGGAAGTAAGTCCACCAGGATATCATTGTGCCATTTTCTCCAGTTCTTTGATCATGGCAGGATATAAGTTTTCAGTTGCAAAAAATCTATACGTATGGAAAGCTTCCTTCATCTCAAGCTCTATCTATGTGACACCAAATATTTGCCTGCTGTGATAGGTCAGGAGTTCTTAAAAGGCATAGACTCTGTCTGATCTCCTTAGAAAAATAGAAAAGGTTTTCAGAATTCTCCTTTCATCTCTGGCTTGAAATGGACTTACCAGTTGGGAGTCAATTTCATCCAGACATTTGCAGTGTGTGAACCAGTAGGGAAATAAAATTAAGATCTTACCTAGAAAAGAATTGGCCTAATCATGTAGATAATAACCAGAGAGTTTTCAACATTTAGAAGTAAATAGAGAAATGAGTACTAACTCTTAATATTCTAAGATAGAAGTTAATTTGTGGCCAAATAAAGGAGTTAGTATGAGCTAGGTCAGGTTATTTGCTTAGGAAAGGCAAAAGGATCAGTAAAATGATAAAATTAGAATAGTCTTATACTAGAAGTTTGGGATAATTATCATAGAAACATATTTTTACACTTTTAGAGCATTTAAAGTTTACAAAACAGAAATATTAATTTGTTTTTAACTGTTCTTTAATATGAATTAGCTAATGGACCTTTCTATCCTATAATTATTCTCTCTCAGTCTCACATCTCCTAAAATATTTGATTTCTATTAAACACATCTAGTTATGAAGAACATGATACTTTTTCAAACTCATTTATTAAACAAGATGCTACTATTCTTTAACTTGTTGAATATATTGAGAAAGAAAGGTATATTCATCTTTGTATCTTTCTGTCCTTCTAGGATGTATCCCAGGTTTGGCCAACATATAAACCATCAACAAATATATAAGCAGGGTGGCAGCTGTGGCTCAAAGGAGTAGGGCATCAGCCCCATATACCAGAGATGGAGGGTTCAAACCTGCCCCAGGTCAAAAACTGAAAAAAACAAAACAAAACAAACAAACAAGAAAAAGTACAAATGTATAAGCAAATAAACTTAATTCTCTTTCTTTAAAGTTATACTTTTTAATGACTTATTGTTAATTCACACCAACTGATTTATAGAATAAGTCTAAATAATATTGAGCATGACAGCCATTCAGATATTGAAAACATGTTCTTTTTTGCCTTGATCTTCTCCATTCCAAGCTAAACATTCTCAGTCATTGTAGTGTTTTCCTATTTATGGCTTGAATAAAGATTTTCCATCCTATTCTGACAATTGGTTGTCTTTTATTAAGTCTGATTCCTTTAACAGAACACATTAGCCAAATATTAAGCTGAACAAAACAAAAGCATCGTTGGACCATCTGTCTCTTTTTCTAAATATTACATTTATATTCCTGTAACCAATTAGTATATTATCAATCATGGCATAGCAGGAACACTATTCTTTACTTACATTGCCTTTGTTAGTTGTGCACCCAAAAAGATAGAAATGAAAGAAAATCAATATTAGATGATAATAGTTATGAGGAGAGCACATAGCATATAGGAAGTTAAAGAAAGCATTGAATGAAAATCAGACACAACTTGAATATAAATGTGATGATTTAGATTTTAAATGGGAGTGATTACAGGG